>JAGFNK010001068.1:0-15419 GCA_025769875.1 Russula earlei
GGGTACTGATCGGATTTCTAACATCTGGCACGCGTACTTGCTCCACTTGCCCAGATTGGCTTTATCACCCCATTTACCTAATCGAATCACATGGCACCTCGCCTAATGTTTACGTTCCCTCCTCGATCTTGATCACTCGCTTGGTCATCTCGCTTACTGGCCATTATCCCATCGCGCGTCGCATTACAGTTACAGATGATAGCCCCTCCAGCAATACTTCTTAGGACGCTGAGGGAGAACTCTTTTAGATGCACGCGCTTCTGAAATATACATCCAGATGGTCACATCGGCAGTAACAAAAATGACACTAAATTGTATACTTGCAAGCTCAAGTGGGAGGAACTCAAACACGCATATGGCGGCGTCAGATCAATGTCAAGTGTTCTACACATGGGCATCCCTTACACGCATATTCCTAGACGTTAAACGACACACATCAGACGTTCCCACGATTGCAACAAATGATGCATGGATCACTCTCCAATATAACCATTTATTCATATTGAATCTTCATTTCACCTCTATTCTTATCTAAACGTTACCCTTACCCGACACTTACTCGGCTGTCACGTCGACAAATTCTAGCCTCCGGCGCTCCGATGAACCTTTCCCCACACGATCCAGGTACGGATCAAATGAAGAGATGGTTGTTGGGCCGGCCTCTCCGCCTCACAAAATATAGTCATTCCGGTAAAGACACACAACGCTACGTCCGAGATACAATGCTGCCATTGCAATAAACTTGGGCACGCAGTCTGGACTACCGGAAGGAGAAGGCGACGAATACAAAAGTGACAGGCACTGACAGAAACATCAGCGCGTACATAGTGGGCAATACTGCTCCTATCACTGAGGTATCGGACGTCCGATGAATAATTCTGAGTTTCCCTTTTACGTGGCAACTAGATCTTGATCGACTACGGAGCTCCTCATCATATTAGTCCGTTCCGGACCCCCAACTTTGTTATTTGTGCTACGGCCTCCAGATCCATTACTCTGGGAGGTTATACAGTCATCAGACAGATTGGGACTGGATCTGCGTCCGTCCTGCTGGCCGGAAGGCCTTGGAGATATCCTTATTAACCCTCATAGACATTCTACATGTACCGAAGGCTGATGCATGCGACTACACAGTGCGCGTGCTACTTCGGAACGAGGGATGCATCACATACACTCAAGAGGGGTGTTCAAATTTACACATCAAAGATCGGAAGATTGCGCACAGCTGGCTGGAGAACAATCTATTGTGTATTAACTTCATAACTCCAGCTCTACAAGTGCAAAGAAGTGTCCTATCATTCCACATCCAGCATCAGCGCATGAGGCATATGTCCACATGCGCGTTAATCTATTACTGTGATTCCGGTACCTGGATCTCGCTTGGCTTTACGGATCGCGATCAGTTATCCTGTCTGGAGTATACACTCGGCAACCGAACACTTCTCTTCTGGGTTTCCCCTTAGCGATCGGATCCTTGGCTACAAGATTATCTACAGCACCTTAGCCGATCTGCTGCACGTGAGACCAATACGAGGCGCTAGCTATTGAGGCAACGCGCGCTCACATACTTATCAGTTCAATGAGGGATCAAACATAGATTAACAATGCTAGATTCACCACAGGAGAATGGAGTGCCGAAAGATGGAATCGGACCCTTGAAGACAACACGCGTTCAAAAGTTACACGGTGCTGGTCTCACTCTCGGGTTCTGGAGCTTAGTACTAACGCTGCCGTCCATACTAATGATCGGACTCCATCACGCATTCTCTGTGCACGCACACTTCATACACTGTGAACGGACGGACTGACTCCAGTTGTCTCACAATTCTGTCTTCTTTAGATGTAGGGCATATGTCTACACGCCTGACCATCGTGTGGTAGCGCGACAAGCGCATACTGCATAGCCAGGGGACATGTTACAGACATTGCTCCGCCTGCACAACTCTTGGTCCCTACAGGACCGGTGACATTCTCTGCCTTAATTTCACATGAACCGAATCGTCGGCACTTTGTCCCGCGCCTCTGGAAACCCCATTAGATTCCCTCACACCACACTCACTATACCTTACCCTGCCTATACAGCCAGTTACACGCGTTCCAAATGTCTCGGAGGGACTGCACACACAGATCCGAGAGGGCGCTTATCACATACGGCTCGGCCACGCGGAAGCGATCACTGGGCTACATATCGGGAAGGCACTTTATCGGATTTTGCCGATGAGTGGCAAGTCACATATCCATACGTGATCGGCGCGCTTGTGAAAAGTGGTCCCTGGGATCTTGTCGATCTTATCGGAATGGGTGTGCAGCACGCAAATCTTGGAGATTTCGCGCGCGTTTCAGTTGCACAGGGGTTCACCCAATTTACAAGGCATTGACATTGATGAAACCTTCTCACCAGTAGCCAGGTCCAAGTCTTAGCGACTCTTGTTCAGCATTGGCCACGCTAGCATATGGATCGGGAGATCCGAGGATGTCTTGTCGACGTTTGTCATCGGCTCACTGGGTGAAGAAGATCAGAATTATTTGGAGCAATCGCAAGGTTTCATCACACCGAAAACGCTTTTTGGTCTTACACAGGCCTCTCGTACATGGGACCTACGTTCTCATGGAGTCCTTAGTGACTCGCGTTCAACTTATCTCGGCTGCGCGCACACGCATTCTCATGCGGACATATGTCATCGCCAAGACGTGGGGGGATCCACTATCATTTTGCTCCACTATCATTTTGCTTCACATCCTCTCTGCCGATGACATCATTATCTTAGGCGACCCTCGTGGTCTCGACGCTCACATCTATGGGCGCAATATCTATCTTTGTCTATGCGCTATGAGTTGACAGATCTAGCCAAGATCGCATCATACCTCAGGATCCGCGTTACACGCGATCGCTCGGCTAACACAGACATCGATCAATCAAGGCACATCTCGGATTTCTTTGGGATGGCGGATTCCACTCCGCTTCTGTAATCTCGGAGGTCTTACCTTGGGATGGCGGACTTCCGTTCCGCTTCCGTTCCGCTTCCGTTCCGCTTCCGTATTCCGCTCCATTCCGACGTGGAAATCTGTTTGATCAAGCACTCCGGAGAAGCAACGCCTATGGCGACTAGGCAATATATTAATGGTTTATCAGCAACCTCCCCTATGTGCAGATCTGAACACTCTATAGATAGTCTCTCGACTCACAGTCTTATCGACTCACCCACTCGTTCACCTTTCCTTTTGGAGTCTCTCGACTCACAGTCTTACCGACTCACCCACTTGATGGTCTACCAAGATGCACGCACGCCACGCGGGAATGCACTCCTTCGTCACTGGGTTAGGTCTCATCTGATCCAATCTACTGACTGTCTAGATCACGGGGGGATGTTGAGATAAAGAGTAGCCAAAGCATTTGACGCGTCGGCCCAAACTGTCCGGGCGGCCCACAGGCCCGGACCACATAAGCGTTTCAGCTCAATTGATGAAACGCGTACGATAACAAAATTGATAGTGTGATCTAAGACAATCGGTAGCTAGCACATAGCGATCGTGAAAACAATTTGATAGTTACTAGACAAAATAATTAGGGACGCTCTCAGATACTTAAGAGCATCGTACATACAGTAGATACTTCAGTTTCTTCTCACAGAAACTGAAGTAAGTACTTACTATCTCATGATCTTATCAGTAGCTGATTACGCGTTGTAGTATCATTTTATTAGGTAAATATGACACAAGTAGTTTCTTCTCACAGAAACTGAATATCATTTCATTAGATCTACTACGATCTAATCTTCCTTATCACTGCATGATTCAACAGTATAGCACAGAGAGGAGGTTACTAGATAGAGAGGGAACATAGAGCACATTGGCGAACTCTATAGGAGCAAGTTCCTGCCCCTCCACCAAAGGGTTGAACCTGACAGTCCCAATTCCCTCAGAATATATCACAGACCCATCAGCAAGGCGAATTGGGATTCGATGAGGTGTGAAATTACGAATCCAGTGGCGATTGAATGTCATATGAGCTGAGGCACCAGTATCTGCATTCCAAGATGAGATATGAGCATCAGAAGAGGTGGCAGAGAACAGGGAAGTTGCTGAGGCAATGAAGGCAGACTGAGGTGCTGTAGGAGTCATCTGAGAAGTGTTTTGGACACCAGTGGAGGCTGGGACAGCCTTAGATAGTGATGAGGGACATCTATGACGCATTTTACTACTTGGGCAAGAGCAGAAGTTGTTGAAGAGTCCTAGAAGTGAAATAGGGAGGGTAGAGTGAAGCTCTGCTTAAAGTCGCACAGCAGGGCCCATAACCTGTTAAATAAGCGACCTATTAGCACCCTTATGTCCACAGGACTCAAAGGGAACTGCAGAGGAGCAATTGAGACTAGTATTGTTATGAGGAGTCAGACTACCACACACCTGCAGAGGAGCAATTGAGACTAAGGTATACTACTGCTCCTCTGCCTGTAATATCGACCTGACTAAGCCATAAGTCAATCCAAACAATGGAACTACTGTCTGGAGCATTGTGCTGACACCCCAGAGTGATATCTACAGTGCATCAGTAATAATCACAATGACACGTAGGTGCAGGGCTGGCTGGTACTGGTTCTGGGGTAGAGGTATCATACCCCTGAGTGATGTCTGCCAAAGGTAGCTGAGGGTGTCATGGTAACTAGCTGTGTCAGTTCACAAGTGTAAAGACAAGTCAGTGATAGAGAAGTGTTCAAGAAATGGGCTGGTTCCTGCATATAAAGAGTAAGGATCCCTGCAGCGGTCGAAGTGTTTTATGCTAAACCGGTTATGGCCAATAGACCCTTCCTAGTATGACTTGGTCCATTGAGAAGCTAGGGTAAGTTTGTAATGAGATAGACTAGGGCTGGTTCCACTAGCTATATGCATTCAAGTCCATTGGGGACCTTGAACAATGCAGAGAGAGTAGAGGAAGGTAGGTCTTAAGGGAGGAGAGCTCTTCTCAGGGGAGTGAAGAGAGACTCTTAGGGAAGGAAGGGGAAGGCGAAGAGTAGATGGTGGATGGTGTGTTGAGAGTTGATGAAATGGAGAGGTGGATGTGGTTTGAGGATTAGGAGCAAAGTGGGTTGCAGGAGAATATGTTTGGACAAGAGTAGGTTGGATTCTACAAGAGACCAAGCTTAGGGCTTTGGTCACAAAGTACTGAGCTTATATATACAGGAGAAGCGCAGCAATAGCTGTGCTTTGACTGTGCTACTAGTATAGTAGGAGTCATAATAAGTAGGAGTCATAGGAATGAGGCCACGAATGAGTCAGAACCAAGTAACTGTGCTGCACAGTAAGTGCACAGCATTGCACAGTTGAAACTAAGAAATGAATATAAGTGGAAAGAGAACCAAACAAAGGGAAAGTAACAGCAATCCAGTGTTACCTGGATGTGTATGGATCACATGATAACACAGAAGGGATCACAAGACGTAAGAGATCACGAGACCAGTAAGTAAAGGGACGTACAAAAGCAAGCAGTCCATAGCAAAGGTAAGAAGTAAACGTAAAAGGAAAATGGTGTAACATCACCCCCCCATCAAGGCCCTTAGAAGTGAGAATGACGATAAGGCTGACCTACTTTTCTCCAAGGCTGGTCCGACTTCAAAGATTGTACCCTTTTTGTTGCATGATCTGGTCTGTGGGGACAGACTGGTCATATGTGCCCCAGTTCACCGCAATGAAAGCAGGTTTTTCTGGGGTGACTGAAGGTAGATCTGGGAGGTCTTGACTCGTTGGAGGTGAAGGATGAGTTAGTAGGTCGGAAGGAGTTGGTGGAGGAAGACGAATCGAGTTGCATAAGTTCCTGTAAGTGACTATCACCTTCTTCTTCCTTGGGGCGGTCTTGCCATCAGAGGTTGAGGGTAACCCTATTGAGAGAATTGGCGGCGGCAAGGGTTTGTTTGACCTCCTTGAGGTGGCCTTGGTGCTCAAGGATTTGTGTGAAGAGGAGGCGTATGGTTTGTCTCCTCTTGAGTATTTCTGACATTCTGAACCTGTAAGACTTGACCCCTGCTGTAAGGGAGGGGTTGTTGTTGTCCTCGATGGCCCTGGTGACAAAGTCTGTGTAAGGCTGGTTAGCAAGGAGCATGTCCCACTGCTCCTTGTTTGGTACAGGGATGGGCCAGGCAGTGGGGATGGGTGTGAGTACACAAGAGAAGATGGGGGCTCCCTTGCCAAGGGTAGCATGGATGAGGGGTTCTGGTCAGGCCTCCAGCTCGATAAGAAACCAGTTGGCCCTGTAGCCAGTTCCTCCTGGGTACTCTGGGATGGTGAAGTCAATGAGGGGGTAGTCAGAGGAGGGGATCCAGTCAGGGCTGGGTTGTGGGAGGCAAGGGGCATTGAAGAATTTAGCAGCCTCGAACTGCTCAGCAAGGGAGAATGGGGATAGAGTGCGTCCTGGGAAAAGGTCAAGTCCCAGGGCGTTGCACTCAGATCCAAGAAGGGTTGAGGTGAGGGAGATGGAAGGTGAAAGAGGGGATAGACAGACTTGGGTGGCGGTGTCGTCGTCGTCCTCATTGCACTCATAGGCAGGAGGGTTCTTGAAGGGTAGAGACCTTCTTGCCAGTTGGGGAGTGGGGGAGGTGATGGAGACATTGTTGGCATAGGAAAGAGTAGGGGAAGGGTAGGCGAGAACGGGGGAGGCACAAGTGGGGACTGGGGACGAGGGATTTTATACATGAGCTCATCCACCCGCAGGGGAATTTGTCTTAGAGTTCAAGTATTCTTTGAGTAGAGCCGGAGCGTGAAGGTCAGCAGAATTGACCCATGAGCGCTCCGAAGCGAAACCAGGTATCCTTCCAAATGAACAAGGTATTGTGTCCTGCCTCGGTACTTCCTGTCTCCAATGATAGCAGCAATTTCGTATTCTTCTTCTCCTTGTACAATGTCAGGTGGTGGTCGGGTAAAAGCTTTGCTGTATGCCCCTGTTTCAGTGATCCACATGAAACATGTTGTGGATTTTCATTGATGGGGGCAATTTGATGCGATATGCCACTGGTGTGATTTGTTGTATCACCTCAAATGGTCCATAATGCCAAGGGGCAAGCTTCTTTGATGGGGCCTTGACCACCAGATTATGTCCATCCAACCACACGAGTTGTCCTTCTTTGAGCTTCCTTGGTTCTTCTGATGGTTTTGTACGTTTCAGAAGTTCCTCCTGTGCCCTGGATTGTACCTGTTCCATGATTTTGAGATGTGTTTCAGCCTCAGGAACTGATATGTCCATTGTTGTCCATTTGGCAGTTGGATTGAAACCAAGAAGAAGTTCGTGTGGTGTGTGCCTGGTGCCTTCATGTCGCCAAGTATTGTGAGCAAACTCAGCAATAGGAAGTAGAGTGTGCCAATCATTTTGTTGTCCGTTTACAAATTCCCTCAGATAAGTTTCTGTCCAGAGGTTCATCCGCTCAGTTTGTCCATCCATTCGTGGGTGAAAGGCAGTGCTCAAGTTTTGTTTGATCCCTGTGGCTTTACAGATGGCACTGGTGAAGTTTCCTTTGAAATGGGGGTCCCTGTCCGAGATGATTCTCTTGGGAATTCCGAACCATGGAAATAGATTAGCCAGGTACTTGATGGCAACGCCCAGACCATCTATGGTTTTATTGCAGGGGATAAACTTTGCGGCCTTTGAGCAGCCTTGATCGATGATAGTAAGAATGGAATCATATGATCCGGACTTTGGAAGATCCGTGATAAGGTCCATTGAAACATATTGGAAGGGGCCAGCTGACACATTTGTATCAAATGGTTGGAGTGGTGCATGTTTCAGGGTGGTGATGGCTTTAGATTCTTGACACTTAGCACATTCCTTGATGTATTCTTCCACAAATAGATGGAGTCTAGGTCCTTCGTATTTCCTTCTTATAAGATCCCAGGTGTTAGCGATGCCAGGGTGTCCTCCCACTGGGGAATCATGGACTTCCTTCAAGACTTCCCGTCATAAAACGGGGTCATCAGGCAGGTAAGTGCATAAGGGGAGTGACTTGTGTGAGTAAGCTTTGTGTGCAAAAGCTTCCTGGTTATTGCCAAAGGTATGGTTAAGGGTAGGAGCACGAGCTTCAGGGACATTTGCCATTTGCAAGTGCTCATTGAAGACATGATCAGGTAGGAGTGTGATAGCTTTGTTATGGATGTTTTCTCCTTTGTGATCAGGTCGTTGTGATAGAATATTGGCAACAGTGTTGGACTTCCCAGGGATAGTTGTCAACTTGAAGTTGTATTCCTGGAGAAGGGCCATCCACCTTGCTTGATGTGGTGAAAGGTCCTGGGGTTTGTGGAAGTAGGCCAGATTGGCATGATCTGTGTGAATAGTTACTTCATGATGTGCCCTGAGTAGCCAGTGTTGGTATTCTTTAAGAACAGATACTATAGCAAGTAGTTCTCTGTCATGGATATTGTAGTTCCTTTCTGCTGGTAGTAGGGATCTTGAAAAATATACCAGAGGATGGATACCATCTTCAAATTGCTGAGATATAGTAGCTCCCAGAGCAAAAGAAGAGGCATCAGCATCCACAATGAAAGGTTTGTTGAAGTCTGGGTTGCGAAGGACAGGGTAATGGGTGAAGATATTCTTAAGAATATTGAACGAAGATTCTGTGTAATTATCCCAGACCCAAGGTTTGTTCTCCTTAGTGAGCCAGACTAGGGGTTGAACGATATCTGAATATTTTGGAATGAAGTTACAATAGTAGTTCCCAAATCCAAGGAAAGAGCGTAGTTCATGTAGATTGGAAGGGGCTTTCCAATCTCGAATTCCCTTGACTTTGATTGGGTCCATCTTAATCATTCCTTTGCCGATAATGACACCAAGATAGTCAATTTCTTCTTTATGGAATTGACATTTCTCGGGTTTAAGGAAGAGGTCATTATCTTGAAGCTTCTTAAAGATGCAAGTAATGAGGTCTTTGTGGTACTCCCATCCTTTAGATGCTTGTGTGGCAATGATGCCGTCATCCATATAGATGTGGAACTCCATATCATGGTGATTGAGTTCTTCTCTAAAGATATCATTGACCATAGATTGGAAGGTGGCAGGGGCGTTAGTAAGACCAAAGGTCATCACCATAGGTTTGAATAAGCCCTTACTTGTTTTGAATGCTGCCTTCCATTGGTCACTGTCTTTGATGTGTATGTTGTTATAACCCCATCGCACATCAAACTTAGTGAAGTATTGTTTACTTCCTAAGCGAGTGATGATTTTGGGAATAAGAGGAAGGGGGGTTTTGTTTTCAACAGTGATTGCATTAAGACGTCTATAGTCTTGGACATAGCATTGTTTACCATCTTTCTTGCCTACAAAGAAGCAAGGAGAGGCATATGGTGACTTTGAAGGATGTATGTATCCTTTTTCCAAATGTTCCTTTAAGATATCATCTTGGGCCTGTTGTTCTACTGGTGCAAGAGGGTAAATCTTGCAATTGAGCGTAGATGGAGCGTCAGGGATTAGGTCTATGGCATGATCCCAAGGTTTGGAGGTAGGAAAGCAATGAGAGGCTTCTTCAGAAAAGAGCCTTTCAAAGCGATGATAGTTGGGAGGAACTAAATCCTTCCAGTCCTTCTTGTCTTGATCAGCTGCTTGCGCCACTAATTGGGTAGAAGTGCTAATCTTTGCTACTCTGATTGGAGTAGGATCAAAGCATGGGGGTATAGGAAGTCGCCTGATCCATTTGTCGGCGTCCCAAGTGGAGGCTATAACAGTATCCTCTAGGGTTCCTTTGGTCCAATCAACAGCAGGGTTGGTAGCACGGAGGAATGGGAAGCCAAGAAGCATGTCATTGGTTGATATTTCAGTGATATAGAAGTGCATTCAATGTTCTTGTCCTTTAAATTGAATGTAAAGATCAACCGCTTCAGTGACAGTTCCAGCTTTGTTGTGAGTACCATCTACATTGCGCATGATTTTAGGCTTTTGTAGAGTGGTAACTGGGAGTTTATAACAAGTGATGATATTCTTGTGGATGAAATTGTCGGTTGCCCCACTATCAAGTAGTGCAACGAGATCGGCCCTTCATCCACTAGTGCATATTTGAACAGGAACTTTGATTGAATTGAGTCTTGCTACAAATACATCACTAGGGAAGACAGCTCAAATTAAGGCCGGGTGATTCAAGCTGGGGGAAAATCCACGCCGTTATTGACCATGGCAGTAGCCCATGAGCAACGTTGTTCTTCAGAATATCCAGACATTATAGCTGCAACTTCCTCAGGAGATGGTTCTTCATTATGAGTTTGTGTCTCCTGTTGAGTAGGTTGTTGGGCTGTTTGATCATCAGGGGGATTTTCCTGATAATATTTGGTTGGTTGCTCATCAGTCTGAGCTAAGCGAACATGGGTGTTGACCTGTTCTTCAGGGTAGTACAGTTCCTGGTATTCATCTGGTTCAATAACTTCAACCAGACGTGTTTTCATAGGGACTGATTTGAAGGTGGTTGATTTGTTAGCACAGTCGCGTGCAACATGTCCTCGATTAGAGCAAAAGAAGCAACGGCCTTCAATTTGGTGTTGTTTCTTCTCTTGCTCAGTAGTGGCCACTCTAGCACGATCAACATCCATTGGAACAACTTGATTGTTGCCCCTAGGAATAAATTGACCTGTAGGATTCCTTGGTACAAAAGTAGGATTGGCCCTAGGAGGCGGTCCAGGAGGAGGGTGGAATGTAGTGTTGGTAGGGCGGAAGTTAAGGAATTGTTGGGGATTACACATGATATTGCGTATATAGCTTTGTCTGACAGCGTATTTGTTGTGTTCCTTTCTAGCCGGTTCAGTCCATTCCACAAAGTTGGTCGGTAAATTTTCCCTTGTTAGGATGTTATTGAGGAGTGGCCTACTAAGACCTCTAGCAAAGTAGTCTAGAGTTCCATTTGCGTTTAGGTCATATCCTGCATTGTTAGCAAGGTTGGTAAAGGTGGCGATGTAGGTATCAAGGTCAGGTCCTTGTTGTCTTAGGACAGCTAACTTGTTGAACGCGTTTTGCCTTTTATTAGTGTCAGTGAAGGCATTGTTAAACGCGGCTCTAAAGTTGTCCCATAGAATTTCATTGGTCCTGAGTACTCCCAGAGTGTTGACACTATTATTGACTGTTTCCAGTTGAGTATCAACCGAATGGTCCACATTAGGGCCCCTTATAAAGGATAGACAAGCGTTAACTCATCTATAGGGATTGTTGAAGAGGGAGTTTTCATCATTCATATTGCGAAAGATGGCAAACTCTCTCATAAATTTAGAGGATTGGGAGCGGTCTCCATCAAAGATAGATGGTGGGTTTCCCCTGACCGCTCCATAAGAAGGGATTGGGACTATAGCAGCCATAGCTGGAGGAGGTGGAGCAGGAGGTGAAGGTGGAGTAGGAGGGGTAAGAGGTCTAGGAGTGGGTACATGAGCGATACCAAAGATCCTTTGTGGTACAGGAAGTGGTTCAGGTGCTGGCGCAGCTTCTACTGCTAGATGTATAGGAGATAACCTTGGTGAAGGTTGTCTGGTTCAAGGTCGAGAGGAAGGTCGTTCAGATTCTTCTGCCGAAGATAAATGATGTCTTCCAAGAGAGGGTGAAGGTTGATATTGAAAGAGTTGGTACTGGGGGTCTGATTGATCCCAAGTTCCTAAACCGTGTTCTTCGTTGTTAAGAACAAGGCCTTCATGGGTGGTGTATTCAAGGTTACGTCCGACTTCTCGTCTATCAAGTTTATACCAACATCCGTTGATAAATTTGATAGGGTGATAAAGTTCTTTGATGAGGAGGTAGTATCCTACTTTGGGTTCGTTGGGGTGCCAAAAGGCTTTACCAGTGATACGTTCAGGTAAGTTGTCTTGGTTATGTCGAGTGACGGTTCGGTGTTTAAGAGGGTTAGATGAGGAAGCTGGTTGGTTTGATAGAAGGTTCAGGGATGATAGGAGTATTTGAAGTAGAAGCCATGGTGAAATGTTAAGCTTGGTCTGATGTCATGGTAACTAGCCGTGTCAGTTCACAAGCGTAAAGACAAGTCGGTGATAGAGAAGTGTTCGAGAAATGGGCTGGTTCCCACGTATAAAGAGTAAGGATCCCTGCAGCGGTCGAAATGTTTTATGCTAAACAGGTTATGGGCCAATAGACCCTTCCTAGTATGACTCGGTCTGTTGAGAAGCTAGGGTAAGCTTGTAATGAGATAGACTAGGGCTGGTTCCACTAGCTATATGCGTTCAAGTCTGTCGGGGACCTTGAACAATGCAGAGAGAAGTAGAGGAAGGTAGGTCTTAAGGAGGAGAGCTCTTCTCAGGGGAGTGAAGAGAGACTCTTAGGGAAGGAAGGGGAAGGCGAAGAGTAGATGGTGGATGGTGTGTTGAGAGTTGATGAAATGGAGAGGTGGATGTGGTTTGAGGATTAGGAGTGAAGTGGGTTGCAGGAGAATATGTTTGGACAAGAGTAGGTTGGATTCTACAAGAGACCAAGCTTAGGGCTTTGGTCACAAAGTACTGAGCTTATATATACAGGAGAAGCGCAGCAATAGCTGCGCTTTGACTGTGCTACTAGTATAGTAGGAGTCATAATAAGTAGGAGTCATAGGAATGAGGCCACGAATGAGTCAGAACCAAGTAACTGTGCTGCACAGTAAGGTGCACAGCATTGCACAGTTGAAACTAAGAAGTGAATATAAAGTGGAAAGAGAACCAAACAAAGGGAAAGTAACAGCAATCCAGTGTTACCTGGATGTGTATGGATCACATGATAACACAGAAGGGATCACAAGATGTAAGAGATCACGAGACCAGTAAGTAAAGGGACGTACGAAAGCAAGCAGTCCATAGCAAAGGTAAGAAGTAAACATAAAAGGAAAATGGTGTAACAGAGGGATAAAGATGGGTAAAGGGGGAATGGGCTGCCCAGCCCAGTAGTTGGTGAGGAGTTCTTCAGCCCAGATACCTGGAGGGGTTTCTCCCTGGCTACAGCCTGCTTCAATGAACTCCCAGCAATGTGAGTGTACTTTGGCTGCTGCCATTCTCTTCTTGGCTTCAGCCCTGCCTCTCTCTACTCCTCGCTTCTTGGCTAGGTATTTGCTGATCTTGTAGCGCAGCTGCTTCTCCTCTTCTTTGAGCACCTTATAGTTAGCTTCCAACATTTCTTGCTGGGTGTAGAGGTGGTCTAGGCGGTAAAGCTCTGCCTGCAGCCTGTAGTCGCCTAGCAGGTAGAGGGTCTGTTTCCAGCACCCTTCAAAGTGCCTCTCTGTGTCGAAGCAGTCTAAATCGTGTTTGTCTTGGCCATAGTTATAGAGGTTGTAACAAGGGGTGGCCTGGAGGATCTTGCCATAGTCTGCATGGCCTTCTCCGTTCTTCCCCCTCACTCTTGGCTCTCCCAAGGCAACGTCATAGGCCACATACCTGGCTGGTTTGCTGCCCCAAGTCATACCATCAGGGATGTCAATCCCTGTGTGGTGTCTGTCAGTGTCCCATTGTACCCAAGGCTCCCCAGGGTGGGCAACCTGGTCAAGAGTGCTGGTAGGGGACGTCACATCCCAGTCCCCAGGCTGAGCGTTGACTTGGTTAGCAGGGGGTCCAAATTCGAGGGGACGCATGTCTGCTTCTCCTTCTCCAGTGCTATGTTCATCCACTCCTTGGAAGAAGGCGAGGAGGGAAGCATCAAGAGTGGTGATTTCAAGTGGCCCCTCTGCACCAGAGAGGTTGGATTGGGGAATGATTTCATTAGTGGGAGTTTGGGACATTTGTAAGCGACAATATGGGGATGAGGAAGTAGAGGGCATCTTTTGCTGGATTTTTATGACCTGTATGGCAGTGGGGTTCTTTCTGTGGTATTCCTCTATTAGTCTAGATGCTTTGATGTTCTCTACTGGCTCCCAAGAGTCATGGGTTTCGGAGTATCCTTCCCACCGGACTTGATACTCCAGTTGTTTCCTCCTTCCAGTTTGTCTCAAACCTAAAATCGTTGCTACTTCATATTCCTCTTCTCCTTCCACCAATTCTGCTTCTGGATTGGTGTAGTTGGCCCCATGCTCCTCTGTCTCCTTGTAAGGTGTCAATAAGGTTGCATGAAACACGTTATGGATCCTTTAGTGGCTAGGGAGATCCAATCTGTATGTCACCGGGCTGATCACCTTTGTGATTTCAAAGGGCCCATATCATTTTGGGCATAGTTTCACTGTAGGATGTGTTGTTTTTAGGTTGGTGCTGTCAAGTCATACCCTTTCTCCTTTCTGATAAGGTTGGAAACTGCTTCTTCACTTCCACATTAGGGAAGCGATCTTCATCGCTTCTTGTGCCTGTGATCTCGCTTCCTGGATTTGGACTTTCCAATTGTCTATTCTTGGTATCTTGCTTCCCCAATTTAGCTGGTGTGCCTTGGGCGTAAAGCCCATCCATAAGAAGAAAGGGGACTGCTTGGTTGTCTCTGAAATGTTAGAATTCATCGTGTATTGCACCAGAGGCAGCCAGTCCACCCAATCATCTTGTTGGTGGTTGCAAAGGATCCTGAGTGATGTTTCCATTGTCTGATTTGTTCTTTCTGATTGTCCGTCTGTCTGGGGATGGAAGGTGGTGCTGATATTCTGTTTGATATGCAGCTGGTTGCAAAGTTCCCTAATGAACTTGGAATTTATTAGTTTGTCTTGATCGGATATGATCTTGCTTGGTACTCCCACAAAGGGGAATATTCTGTTCTTGTAGAGCTGTGCTAGCTCTTCTGCATCCATCTCTTCCTTGCAAGGAAGCAGGATGAGACCTTTAGTACAATCATGGTCAGTGACAGTCAATATACTGTCATATCCTTTCGACTTTGGCAATTTGACCACAAAGTCCATGCTGACAGTCAAGAAGGGAGTAGCCCCTTCTTCTGGTGGTATGGGATACAGTGGAGGTCGACTTGGATGAGTGTTTGACTTGTTACTTTGGCAAATTGCGCATCCTTCCACATATCGGTCAACAAAGTGTCTCATGGTGGGCCACCATTAGTATCGCATCATTCCCAGTAATGTTCTAGCTTTCCCTGGGTGTCCTGCTGTGGGACTGTCATGATACTGTTCCAATAATGTTCTGTGGGTCCCTTCGTCACCTGTAACCACCAAGGCTTCATTCTTCCACCATAAGCTATGTCGCTTCTCCAGTTGGTGTCTCTGTACCCAATCAAGTAACTTTAATCAGTGTCCTTCTTCCCCTTGTTGGTTCTTTATCTGTTCTTCCAATGCAGTAGTATGCATTACTCGAATAAAAAGGTGGTCAGGTAGCACAACCACTTCTTCATTATCCCCTTGTCCATCATCAAGGTCAGGTCTCCTAGACAGGGCATCTGCTTTATTCCTTGCCTCTGCCTGGTGTTTCGGTTCTAAGTAAAAGTCTGCCAAGAAGGTAATGTATCTTGCTACTTGACCATTTATTCGCTGAGGGTGTCGGTAATGCAACAGGTTCGCATGGTCTGTATAGACCACCACCTTATG
>JAGFNK010001069.1:0-15399 GCA_025769875.1 Russula earlei
TAGCTATTTCAAGTGTCTCTAGCTTAGAATGACATCAGATGCACATGACAATAGGAAGACCTCCCTCACTATGTTTGGAAGGACCATCCTGGTTCAAGCCCCTGATCAACTCACTTGTATAGCATTGTTACCTTGAGGATACTATTTGATATAGTATTCTACATGTATATAAACTGTCTTGTCAAAGAGAACAAGCCTTAGGCTTGTTCTCCTGTGAATATCACTAGATTACACCTTGGAACTTGTAGGCTTGCAAGGACTCAAGCAATTGTCTCAGAAACTCTTTGACTCTGCTCAGTCCCTCTAGTAAAGACTTAGGCCCCTTTTACCAACCAAGAATTCTTGAATCTTGAACTTGAACTTGGATTTCAGGGATTTTCTGGGAGTGACAGGAGTGACAGGAGTGATGTAAGTGATATGATGTATATAATAAATTAATATGCATTTTTTTATGTTGTCATTTGCATATTCACATATATGGGGTTACACATGATGTGTCAGCGTCAAACTCAGAGTCGAGCAGTCTGACTGGAGCTCAACATCTGGGTGCTTGCAGCCCCATTTTCACCAGAGCTGCACATACAAAATCTGCACAAAGATGTGCACCCACACATTGGTGACACATATTCTGCCTTAATGACATGCTTGCAATACCCCACTTGGAAGGAGTGGAAGGAAGGGTTAGAAAAAATATTTTACATATCACATGTAAACCCAGCAAATCACACCGAAAAATAACTCATATTTGAAATAGACTCATATTAGTTTATTATGTCACTTACATCACTCCTGTCACTCCTGTCACTCCCAGAAAATCCTGAAATCCAAGTTCAAGTTCAAGATTCAAGAATTCTCGGTTGGTAAAATGGGCCTTATACATCTTCTCCCCTCTCTGTGGAACATACTTGCCTTGGCAGTATTGTCTCTGAGGTCCCCAAAACTCATGAGGACTTCATGTCTTGCTCAACTCTCTGTGCTCATCTTGCATGTGAAATTATTTGTCAGTGACACTGCCCCCAGTTGGTGACATGTCAACAATAATATGCAACCCAGCACTGCCATGGGTGATAACAACTCTCATGACATGATGGCAGAGATCATCCCTGATATGGATGGGCCTGGGCCTGGCAATGGTGGCAATGGTGGCCCTGGTGACAGGGTTGAGGATGTGTGTGCTCCATCATCACCAGAGGACAAGGAGGCAGAGGAGAAGAAAGTAGGTGGTGTTGGTGGCTGCAAGGGTGAGGGTGAGGGCAACAATGGAGGTGGAGGTGTGAGCAGAGGTGTTGTGGAAGGAGCAGATGAGATGGCATCAATGGCAACCATTCTGCAGGTTCCTCAGACCCTCTTATAGTTCTTGCTCATCTTGGGGAGTTGAAGGTTGATGGTGTTTGAGCCCAAGATGATGGTGGGTCATATGAAGGAGCTCATGTGGAACTCTTGGCTGAATGGCACATGCCTCCCCTATGCCTTGTTGTCCACTACCTATGCCTCTGTTATCAACTGAAAATATTATTGACCTGTGGGAGAAATTCCATATGCCAGAAATCATGCATCTGGAAGAGCAGAAGGGAGGGACATGTGAAAATTGCCATTTCAAGGGCACAAGAAAGGACCAGGCTTTACCTGGATGTGCAACCATCAGCCATCTGTGGGCAAAGGCAGGTCAGATAAGGTGTGACAAGGTCATGATGCTCAGAGCTATTCTCCACACACCTTTGCACTATTCTAATGAGCAGCCTGGATGATGATACAAGGGAGAATGGGAACAAGTCTTGGATTGTTGGCTTGGAACCCTTGATGGCACCAACACAGATGCCACCAGTGATGAGGCTGAGCACAAACAAAGTGTCCTCTACATTCCAATGTGCTGCTCCATTGATTAATCTAGAGATACTGAAGCTGTAGCCATTAAGAGCTAGGAGAGCATGCATGGGAAGGGCAAGACCAATGCCACCTAGAAAAGACTGGAGAGGGGTAGGGCAGGGTAAGGTCATGGGACAAGGCAAGGTGTTACAACATTTTCCTTTTACATTTACTTCTTACCTTTTGCTATGGACTACTTGCCTTCGTACGTCCCTTTACTTACTGGTCTTGTGATCTCTTATGTCTTGTGACCTCTTTTGTGTTATCATGTGATCCATACATGTCCAGGTAACACTGGATTGCTGTTACTTTCCCTTTGTTTGGTTCTCTTTCCTTTTTATACTTACTGCACAGTTTTGACTGTGCAATGCTGCGCACTTACTGTGCAGCACAGTCACTTGGTTCTGACTCATTCGTGGCCTCATTTCTATGACTCCTACTTATTATGACTCCTACTATGCTAGTAGCACAGTCAAAGCGCAGCTATTGCTGCGCTTGTATATATAAGCTCAGTACTTTGTGACCAAAGCCCTAAGCTTGGTCTCTTGTAGAATCCAACCTACTCTTTTCCAACATATTTGCCTGCAACCCACACAACTCCTAATCCTCAAACCACATCCACCTCTCCATTTCATCAACTCTTCACACACACACACCATCCACCATCTACTCTTCACCTTTCCCTTCCTCTCCTAAGAGTCTCTCTTCACTCTACTGAGAAGAGCTCTCCTCCTTCAAGACATACCTTCCTCTCTCTGCATGTTCAAGGTCTATGATGGACCTGAATGCATATAGCTAGTGGAACCAGCCCTAGTCTATCCCATTACAAACTTACCCTAGCTTCTCAACAGACCGAGTCGTACTAGGAAGGGTCTATTGGCCATAACCTGTTTAGCATAAAACACTTCAACTGCTGCAGGGATCCTTATTCTTTAACATGGGAACCAGCCCGTTCATCAGAACACACTTTACTATCAACTCGACTTCAGGCTTGAGAACTGACACAGCTCATTACCGTGACACAAGGGGGCAACATAGGCATGGGGATGAAGGAGGCAAGGACATGATTGAAAGAGAAGAGAAGATGTAAGACAGGCCCTGCCAGTGACAGTACCAGATTGTCCAATCACAGATTCTCTCCACCCCCATCAATGCCAGTGCCATGCATTGCTTCAAATTGAGTTTTCCCTTGAATTTTAGGCCCCTTTTACAAACTGAGAATTCTTGAATCTTGAACTTGACTTGGATTTTGGGATTTTCCAGGAGTGACAGGAGTGACAGGAGTGATGTAAGTGATATGATGTATATAATAAATTAATATGCATTTTTTTATGTTGTCATTTGCATATTTGCATATATGGGGTTACACATGATGTGTCAGCATCAAACTTGTCCAACTCGAGCTCAACATCTGGGTGCTTGCAGCCCCATTTTCACCAACAGCAAACAAAATGTCCCGCCCGGGCCGTGCGGCATACAACAAGGGTAATACCCCGAGCTACGACGTGGCGTATTCTGGAACCGAACAAGACATTGAAGCCAATCTGAGTGAGACTCGTACCGGAAGACTATTAACATTCCGAGCGTGCGGTTGATATCGTTAAATAGTACATTACCGAAGGCGGACTCAGCAACGCGCAGGAATTATAACATACACGGGAATACAGTGGGAACGGAAAGACATCGACGTTTTCCGGCGATATCTGATAGAGAACTTTTCCTTGGATCTCGTGGCGATCGTGGATCGCCTGAGGCCCGACTCTGTCTCTCAGGCTTCATCAGCAACAAATCGCACCACGGTTCTCGTCGTAGTTGTCACACTCGTAGTCGTTATCATGGTCGTCTCTCCGCCGCAGCCGCTGCCTCTTGTCGAGATAGGCGGATTCTTCATGACCTGCTCACTGCGCTGAACTGCGCGCAGCCGCCAGCAGGTACTCATATTGGGCCCTTCTTTAGCCAGGAAAAGCTGTGTGGCAGCGGCCCACTGTCAGAGAAGGCCCAGATGAATGGAGGAAAACTTACGGGCGCTCTCATGTAGCCTCCCTTGAAGCTCAGGGCCATGTCTGAGTGCGGCAGACGGATGCTGATCACAGTAACCCGAGTAAGCACTTCCCGCCCCGTCGCACATGCCCACAGCACCAAACCATAGAAGACCTCCCACGCACCACGCATACGTGTCTTCGGTTTCATCTTTGCCCTCCGCGCCGCTCCCGATATCCATGACCTCCACCTCCCAGCACGTCGGGAAGTCGTCTGTGACGACCGGCACTCTTCCTCCCAATTGGAGTCCCTTCAGGTCCCGAACAGCGAGGAACGAATTTTTCCAGACGCTGCTGATGATGAAACCTGCGCCGCAAGAATGGAACTCCCACTGGAAAGCGCGCGGTGGTAGTTGAAAGCGGAGCAACAGCGATGGAACGGTATCCCGCGGCGTGCGCGCGAGCATGGCGGTCATAGATTGGATCATGGTTACGACCACGATCAGTTCCTCGCATTATTTAGAACAAAAAAAAGGTCCTCACCTGCTGGTTCTCTTGCCCATGAAACGTAAATGCGATAGGCGACCGAGCGTCTTCGCCGGACAGATCGAGTACCATTCCCCAACGGACTTCCCTTACGATGTAACAACCCTGCTCGACCTTGCGCATCCGGGACTTCCCCCGTCTTTGACAGATATGGACTGAAGGAACGATACAGTCGTTGACAGTGTTTGACATTTCACACCTGGATAGATCATGTGACCTTTGACTTCCAACCTGTCCCCTGTTGGTTGATCTATACAAGTTCTTCAAGCTGTTCTCCTGTGTCACTGCAGTGGTGATGATGATGATGATGATGATGATGATGATGATGATGATGATGATGATGATGATGATGATGATGATGATGATGATGACTCAGGCATGGCTATGGTGACTTGTGACAGCCAGATCACTCTTGCATGTGTTGTAGAAACTTGGTAGTTTATTGAAGCAATAACATAGATTATATTCAATGCTGAGAGAATGTGCATGCAGCAACAAGATGCACTTGCATGTATGTGCATGAGAATTCCTAGATAAGATAAGCAAGGCATGCTCAGTGACTTGCAGGCATAAGGCCCCATTTGGCAACAAAACTTTTATGAGTTTTTTGAACTTTGGGATTTTCCAGAGTCACTTGTGTGATAGGAGTACTTATCATGACATCACATAGTATCATAATATCAGATGTTCTTTTTTGGGGTTTCTTGGCATTTGCCAGAGAGGCACAAGGTGCAGGCATAGAGGTGTAATGTCTGCATGTTTGTGGAAAGATCACCCTGTCTTTGCCCTGTGCAATCATACTAGGCAGACCTGTTTATTGAAAAGTTCATTCTGAATACATCGTGGATGCCCATTGAGTAGCTCCCACACTTGGCATTCTCCAGAGAAGGCAGATGTGTGATATGATTGTTTCATAAGTGATGCCAGCCTGAGCAATGGCCTGAATATGAGGTGGCACTACTGCCTGCATGTTGGGTTGCTGCTCTTCTGGCTGGTATTCCTCTCAGCTCTGATGATCAGACATGGCATCAAGATGAAAGGATCAGTTGGTCAGTCAAAAAAAGGTGTGCATTGCACCAGACATGTAGTGCCCCATCACATGCTTCTATGCACTGTGCTGTCACTGTCTGGCAAATGCCAAGAAACCCAAAAAAAGAACTTCTGATCTTATCATATTATGTGATGTCACAATAAGTACTCCTGTCATGCAAGTGACTCCAGAAAACCCCAAAGTTCAAAAGGTTCATAATAGTTTCAAAAATTTGTAAAAGTTTTATTGCTGAATGGTGCCTAAGAAACCCCCCCAAAAAAACATCTGATATTTTGATATTAAGTGTGTTGAATCATGCAGTGATAAGGTAGATTAGATTGTAGTAGATCTAATAAATTATTATTACAATGCGTAATCAGCTACTGATAAGATCATTAGATAGTAAGTACTTACTTCAGTTTCTGTGAGATGAAACTGAAGTATCTACTGTATATACGATGCTCTTAAGTATCTGAGAATGTCCCTAATTATTTCATCTGTAATTACTATCTGACTGTTTTCACAATCACTTTGTGCTAGCTTCCAATTGTCTTTGATCATACTATCAATTTGCTATCATACACATTGCAGCAACTGAGCTGAAATGCTTATGTGGTCTGGGCCTGTGGACCACCCAGACAGTTTGAGCTGACACATCAATGCCTCAGCTACTCTTTATCTCAACATCCCCCCATGATCTAGACAGTCAGTAGATTAGATCAGATGAGACCTAACCCAGTGATGAAAGTCTGAAGCAACACATGAGCATGTGGCTTGGTTAAACCATCAGCAAGCATCTCTGCTGTGGGCATTCTGACTAGATCAATCAGTCCATCCTCAATGTACTGTCTGATTGCATGATGCTTTATGGGGATATGTTTTGATCTTCTTCTGGTGATGGGATTGAGCACAAGATCTATGGCACCTTTGTTATCACCATGGAGCAGAATCAGATCAGTGATATTGTCACCAACTGGGGGCAGTGTCACTAACAAATTGGTTCACACATGAGACAAGCACAGAGAGTTGAGCAAGAAGACAGTTTCTCATGGAAATTGGGGATCTCAGAGATGATATTTCCAAGGCAAATATGCTCTGCAGAAAGGAGAAATCACAAATAAGTCTTTGCATTATGAAGACTTATGAGTAGATAAATTTTCAGATGAATCACTTGATGTCTTGCAAGCCTACAAGTCCTGAAGTTCAAATCCAGTGATATTTCACAGGAGAACAAGCTTAAGGCTTGTCCTCTTTGACAGACAAGCTTATATACATGTAGGATGCTATATCAAATAATATCCTCAAGGTAAGGGTTAGGTGATCAAAAACAGAACATGCTGGAAGGTTGCAGTATACATGAGTCAACTAACAAGTCATTAGAAATGAGGTAAACATGAGTCTTGTCCAGGTAGGCTAGCCCAGTTGCCAGTCTGGTCTGAAACACTGGTTCTTGTGACATTACCCCCTTGTTAACATCTAAGCTATGTAAGGGAGAACAGTGGAGTGACAATGATGTGTATGAAAATGTACTTGGTCTTGAGGGACTTGGCACATCTTGTCTGTTTTGCAGTGTCAGTGAGGAACTCTGCAGTGATCAGCCATATGTGCATGGCGATTGCAGAGAACACAGGTGGCAATCTTGGGGCACTCAAAGGTGTCATGTCCCACATCATGGCACCAAGAGCATATGTCAGTAACTTGGGGGGTAAATTGATACCAGGGGTCCATGATGGCTTCTTAGGCATCCTTGTGCTCTTGGTCAGTGAGATGAGGCATAGATTAAAAGATGATTCTAGGTTCAAGGTGAGTTTTAGTGTTGGCTTTGGCCAGCTTTACCTCAGAATCTCTAATCTCCCAAAGCATATCATGGTATCATCCTCTAGTGGTGATGAGTTGATTTGCTATTTGTTGTGCTTTTCTGATGGTGAACCTGTATCAACAAACTTTGGCTTCTAGTGATAAGTCTTGTTCAAATCTGAGAGCTTCATCTACTGCTTGGGTGTGTCTCAGGCCACTTTTGAACAGGAATGTGTCCTTTTGTGTGAGTAGGGGGTGCGGGTAGGGGTCGGCACAAGCTCAAATGGATATACAGTGTGTAGGACAGCTGGGACTATAGGTAGCTAGGATGGTGGGGAAACCATTCACTAGGTCAGGCAGGACAAAGCAAGGGGGAAGAGTGTCATCTTTGTTACCAGGGACAGGAATTAACAGATTCAATCCTAAGTCTCCTTCTTCCCATCCTTCTCTGAGTTCTTCTAGCTCTGTTAGTTGGTTAGTAGTATTGACAATGGGGGGTGCTTTGTAAGCAGGAGGGGGTCCTTCCTTGATGGGGGGAGTTGGAGTGAAATTTTCATCAAGGAGGATGATATGAAAGAGGTGTTGGGGAATTGGGGTATCTGTTCATGGAGGGGTAGGAATAGGGTCTGGGGATGGAGTGTGAACATGGTAGGATGGACTGCAAGTTCTGATGGGGGAGCTAGTTCCTAGAGTAGGAGAGTGGTTGCCAAAGGCATGAAGTATGGTGGAGAGGGAGTCATCCTCCCAAAGTTCATGTGCTTGTATGATCATTGCTGCATGTCATGCAGCATGTCATACTAGGAGTCAGGTGTTAATGGTTGCTGCTGTAGATGGGTATGGTTCTCTGGATAGTGGTAGTGGAACAAGGGTTAGAGAATAAGGAGGAGTGGGAACAAGAGTTGCAGAGGAAGCAGTGGGGGAGTTCTGTGGAGACAACATGTAGTAAGGTGTTCAGAGGAGTGGGAGGTAGGGACTGGTGGGTTGTAACAGTAATCTTTTATATGTTGGATTGTCCAGCCTTAGTGGAGTAGAAATCTTTTAGGAGTTTGGGTGCATTTAGGTCATGGTGATCAACCCACAAGTTGCCTGATGTAGGGTGGCCCTTCCAGTGTACAAGGTATTGTAATTTACATGTTCACCTGAATCTTCTGGCATCTAGAATTGTTTCAATTTCATATTCTTCTTTGCTTTTGATGATCAGGGGTGGTTGCATAAAGGGGGTCCCATATTCTTCCATTTCTATACAGGGAAGGAGTAGGTTGACATGGAAGACATTGTGTACTTTCATTGATGGGGAGAGTTGAAGTTGATAAGCAACTTTGGAGATTTTCTTTGTGATAGGAAAGGGACCATATCATTTAGGCATTAGCTTGCATGTCCCTTGTGTTTTGAGGTTCTTTGCTTCCAACCAAACAAGGGTCCCTTCTTTCATCTCTGGGATGTCAGGTTTTGAGGGTTGTTGTCTTTGTTCTAGAAGTTGTTGTGGATCTAATCTAGCCTCTTCCAGTTGTTTGAGGCAATCAATGGAAGAGGGTATGTTGTTGTCTTCAAGGTTGGTATTGATTTGGGGTTTGAACCCCATGAGGAGTTCATGTGGTGATCATCATGATGTTTTGTGTTTCCGCAAGTTGTGTGCATATTTGGCAATTGGGAGCATTTTTGCCCAAGAATGAGGATGAGTTGTAGTCCAGGGTCTTAGGTATTGTTCTAGCCAGGTGTTCATTCTTTCTGTTTGTCCATCAGTTTGAGGGTGGAATGTGGTAGACATGTTTTTTTGACACCTAGACTTTTACATAGAGCTTTAGAGAGGTTTGATGCAAACCAGGGGTCTCTGTCAGATATAATTCTTTTGGGAACACTGAACCAGGGCACAAGGTGTTTTAGGTATTCATGTGTGACACCTGTCCCATCAATCATTTTGTTGTATGGAATGAATTTTGTTGCTTTGGAACAGCCTTGGTCCATGATGGTGAGGATGCTATCAAATCCATCTGATTTGGGTAAGTCTGTGATAAGGTTCATTGACACATATTGGAAGGGGCCTTGTTCAACATGTGTGTTGAGTGGGAATAATGTTGCTTTCTTCCTGGGTATGTTAGTTCTGGATTCTTGACATTTGGCACAGCCTTTGACATATTGTTCCACAAATTGCCATAGTCTGGGCCCTTCATAGTGTTGTTTGACTAAGTTCCAGATGTTGGCTATTCCAGGATGTCCTGCAACAGGGGTGTCATGAAATTGTCTTAGGATCTTATGTCATTTGTTGGGTTTGTCTGGTAGGTAGGTTTTTCATATGAAGATTTCAGGTGGGAGTAAGGTGGTTTTTTGTTCTTCTACCCCTTGTTAAGGTCTTTGTGATGAGAGAGTGTATCAGTGATTGTGTGGGTGTGTCCCAGAACATATTCCATGGTGATGTTGAAGTCTTGCATGTACTACATCCATCTGGCTTGTTGCCCTATCAGTTTTTGTGGTTCTTTAAAGTAGGTAAGGTTTTTGTGGTCTGTCCTTATTCTAACTGGTTTATCAGCTCCTAGGAAGAATGGCCATCTGCTTTTTAGTCCAAATATTACTGCTGCTAATTCTTTGTCATGTGCATCATAGTTTCTTTCTGCATCTAGAAGTGTTCTAGAGTAATATGCTATAGGGTGTAGTCTGTCTTTGTATTCTTGAGATATAACTGCTCCTATAGCAAAGCCTGATGCCTCAGTGTCTAAGACAAATTGTTTTGTTCAGTCTGGTGTTCAGAGTACTGGGTATGATGTACATGTTTCTTTTAATGTATGGAAGGCCTGTTCTTCTTTAGTTGTCCATTCCCATTGTTTATTCTTTTTTGTTAGATCATTCAGTAGTCTGGCCTTCAGTGAGAAGTTTGGAATAAAGTTGTGATAGAAGTTGCAGAATCCTAAGAAGCTTCTGACTTCTTTCAGTGTAGTTAGGGTTGGCCAGTTGTTAATTCCTTTGACTTTAACAGGGTCCATGGTTATCCTTCCTTCTCCAATGATTATGCCTAGGTATTCAACCTTTTCTTTGTGGAATTGGCACTTTTCTGGTTTAAGATAGAGGTTGTGTTGTTTTAGTTTGGATAAGATATGGTTGACTTTTTGCACATGTTCTGCCTTGTTATTATCTGTGGTGATAATGATATTGTCCATGTATATTTTGAGCCATCCTTGAGCCAGTTCTTCTTGAAAGATGTTGTCCACCATGGTTTGGAATGTGGCTGGCAAATTTGTCAGTCCAAAGAACATTACAGTCAGTTCAAATAGTCTGTTGCTTGTTTTGAAGGTGGCTTTCCATTCATCTCCTTTGGGATAAGTGGGAGGTAGTGGATAGATGTTGGGTATGGTCCATTTATTTAGGCTTCTGTAGTCCTGTACTGGTCTAAATTTGCCATCTTTCTTTTTTATGAGAAAGAATCCACTGGCATAGGGTGAATTTGATCTTCTTATCCATTTTAGCCTTGAATTTTGTTTGAGGAAGTTTTCTTACTCTTCTTTTTCCTTGGGTGAGAGAGGATATACTCTACAGTTGATCATTGTGAGGGCATCTGGTTTTAGGTTGATGGCATGGTCCCACTTTCTTGGTCCAGGGAATCTTTCTGATTCTTGCTCCATGAAGACCTGTCCATATTTGTGGTATTGACTAGGAACCATTTCTTGCTAGGTTTTTGGTTTGTCTTCCATTTGAGATTCAGCAAGTTGTTGGGCAATATGTCATAAACCATTTCCTGGAGAGGGCCCTTGAAGGACCCTTCCATATTAAAGGAAACCCAGCTTCTATGATGCCACCCTGTTCACATGACCAAAAGGGGTGAGTAGAGGTGTCCACAATATCTTGTGTACATTGTCATGTGATTGATTCTAGGCACAATTGACATACAGCAAGCCCTACTTAGCAGCAACCCTTCTAGCAATAAAAGACAGAATTAAAGGCTCCCTAAAGACCCTTTAAGATGACCTCAAGTGCCTTACATTGGATGTTAATGAAGATACTATAGGCCCTAGAACACATTAGACTAACTCTAATAACCTTAGAACGAACTATAAGGCAATACTAAGGACCTTAATATGGATATTAGGGTTGACTCTAAGGACCCTAATAGAGCCATACAAAGGGCCTTATAGGCAACACTATTCCACCAACAAATACCCCAAGTCCCCAAATGACTGGCCCTAAACTAACTAACAGTAAATGAATCAGATGCTTCACACATGCACTAAGCAGTGAACATATGGTCACCAGAGGCCCTTACTCAGCAGCTTACTGAGCATGACTGAGTGCACTCACTAAGCATGTTCCAACTTCTTACTCATCCATCAATTGTGCTTGATAACAAGGTTATGACTTGTTCTCTATTTAGCAGTTCTCTTGTAGTATATAAGTGCTCAATAATGTAGCAGACAGTCTTTAGACTGTCCATTTGATTTGTGGCACTCAATTACTGAGGGTACTCCTTTGTGACCACCCTATCTAGCACACTCTGGCTCTCTCTCTCTGTGATCACCTCTCACAGCCCATACCAGTCCCTCTCTGGTACCTGCTACTCATTTGAACCATGCTCTTCGCCAACTTTGTCCTCAAACTCAGTTGACTTGTCTCCAAACTCTTGTCTCACTCTTGAACTGGATTGTTCAACAGTGAGTCCTGACACAATAGTTGTCTTTCATATTTGGGTTTGTAGCCATAGTTTGTCATCTTCTTCCCAGTCTGCAAAGGCCTTTATCCAATTGGGTGTTTTTTGTTTCCCTGATAGAGTGATCCATCCCATTAATGTCCCTTTAGACCAGTTTATTCTAGGATTCATTGATTCAAGGAATGAGTATCCTAGGATCACTTCATCTTGTCCTATATCTGCTTTCAGGAATTGATGTGTATGTTTTTGCTCTAGCAGTTTTAGTTCTAGGTCTACAGCTTGAGTGATCTTTCCTAAACAATTGAGTGTCCCATCAACATCTTTCACATTTCTTGCTGATGGTAGCTCCCTGGTTTGTAGATGTAGTTCCTTTACTAGTTTGGGAGACATGAAGCATTCTGTCACTTGACTATCTATCAATGCTTTTCTTTTGGCTTTGTTTGATCCAATATAAATAGTAGTCATTGCTGATATTGATCTTCTTTGAGACTGATACATTGAGTCAATACCTAAAGCTCAAGCAATTGTCATTGTGCTCAAGTGTCTAAAAAATCCTGTTCTTTATCCATCTCATCTCCCACCAGGGCCTTGATGAAGGT
Organism: Russula earlei; assembly: GCA_025769875.1. NCBI lineage: Eukaryota > Fungi > Basidiomycota > Agaricomycetes > Russulales > Russulaceae > Russula > Russula earlei. Next base: position 12,451 of record JAGFNK010001069.1, read on the forward strand.
TTCTCTGTCTTCTACAGAAAGTGCCTTGGCCACCTTTGCGAGTTTGTTGGCTGTATTCTCTTCAATAACATCCACAACAGAGGATTTGGGTGTGGTGGTAGTAACTTCCACTGTGCACATGTGTGTCACTTTGTGTTTCAGTTTCATGGGGAAATCTCTGGTGAGGTGGCCTTGTTTAGAGCAGTGGAAACACCTGCCTTTGGCATGGTGTTTTTCTTTGTCAGCTTCAGTGATGGCTTTGCATGCAGTGCCAGCACTGGTGTCCATCATGTTCAGATCATGTGGGGGGAGATGTGCATGTGGCACAGTTGCGTTGTTGGTATGGTTGCCATACATGCCCCAGTTCAAAAGGCAGGCCCAGGGATGGTTGGTATTTGGCCCTGCATTCCTGTTGTGAGTGTTAGCATGATCAGTCAATACTGTGTGATGACACATCCAGATGTGATGTTGTTTCTGTGCCATGCTGATCCAGCTGTCAAATGAGGTTGGATCTTCAAAATTAATGCAGGCCTCAACCAAGGGCTTGGGAAGGCTGCACATGAACAAGTGCATGATGGTCAGGTCATCAGTGAAGAGTTTGGTGCATTTGGCAAGAACTTGGAAGGCTGAAATACAGCCATCTAAATTGTTGTCCTTCATTTTGAGTTCCCAAAGTTGGTCTTGTGCACATTTGTGTTCGGCATAGTCAATAAATGCATGTTTAAACTTCTGTTGCATTGCTTCCCAGGCATTGAGGCCAAAGGGGAGTTTGTTGGGGTCATGGATGACTTCTTGCAGCCAGGTATCCATTGTCTCAACCCATCCTTCAACATCAGGTCCTTCTAGGAGGGATAGGAAGTAAGTTCATTTTTTTGATGGGGCCACACACTATCTTGCTATCATAGTTCATGTTCATAAACCTGTGGAAGGCTGTCAAGAAGGCATGGGTGTGGGCACAGTTACCATTAAAGGCTTTTGGAGGGATGCCTTCAAGCTTTCCATTGTCAGTAGGGTGTGTTTTGTGGTCATAGTTGATGCACATGTTGTAGTCATCAGGTTCAGGGCTTGGAGGTCACCTTCTGCATCCTCCAAGGCCTCAGAATTGAGTTGTTCAAGGAAAGGCTCACATTGTACCCAATGACACAAGTTGCTGTGGGATGGGCACATTTGGTTCATCATTGTTGACATGGATTTGAGTCATGACTTGAGGTTCTTGTTCCATGGGGTCTGCTGGTGCTGGGGTTGACACTCAGGAGGAATGTGGTACTGGCTCCCAAGAAGCAACTAGTGCATCCATATCTAGTCCTAGGAGAGGGTTGAAGCTTAGCTCAAAAATTGGGTGTGCAATGCACATGGCCATGAAGTAGTCTTCACATTGTTCAATCTTGAACCACACTCCATAGAGTGTTCTGAGACCTACTTTAGCTCTGGAAGCTGTCAAGACACGTACTGCTGATCACTAAGGACTCAGGAGCAGGTGGGCAAGGGTTGGAACAGATGGTACGCGGTGTAAACAACATTGAACAAGAGGACGAGCCAAATGACTAGGAGATACCAGATGGGGACTGGTATGTGTTGCAGAAGGCAGAGGCGAAGAGTAGAGGCCAGTGCAGTGAGGGGCTTTAAACAAGGTGGTCATTGAGGAGTACCTTGAAGATGAGGGAGGACTTTAGACTGAGTGGTTTCAGGGGAGTACCCAGGAAGATGAGAGTATCACAAATGGACAGTCTGACGACTGCCATGCTTCATTGGGGCTTCTATACAGTGTACAGGGTCAATTACAAAGAACTGGGACTATTCTAGACCCTTTGGTACCATCCAATAGGACTACAGAGGCATAAACTTGCTTATGTCAAGTTTCAGGCTTACTGAGCGCACTACTGATCATTGTGGAGCAATGACATCATTATGATGTCACTGTGGAGCGCTTAGTGAGCTTATGAGGTCACTGTGGAGTTGCTCAGTCAGCCATGATGTCATTGGAGCCTTGATGACATCAGATGAGTTATGCAACAGTTTCTAAGAGTTGGTGCCACTGTTTTCAGGTTCTTGGTGGCTGGGTTGACCATGTGGTTGCCACGCGATGATTACCCAATTAGGAAATGGGTTCCTGGTCATGTTATAGTGCCTTTGCAATAGTGATATCTTGCACCACAGGAGGGGTAGCCCAAGAAATGGAAGGGAGTTGGCAATGCAAGTGAGAGAGGTCTCTCTTGAGTGAAATACATATGGCCAGGACCTGGCCTTGGTTCGTAACATTCATCCCCTCTTTATAGACTTGTTGCTCCTGCAACAGTAGGGACTTGTTTCTTTGGAAGGTGGAGTAGTTTGCATATGAAAGTCGAAGTCTGTTTGTTTGTGGGTTCTCTCTGTCTATGGATTGCTTTGGGGATAGCTGTGGTCGATTGGGTGCATGTGATCGCAGGGGTTCTCTGAAAAGTTCTTTGGTAACAAGGATAAAGATAGTCATCAATGGAGGTCATGATGAGAGTTGTTGGTTTAGGGGTTACTCCTGGTGGGATCATTTTAAGCGCCTTTGGATATTTCCGATGGAAGTCTTTACAAGTAATTGTGCTCTTGATAGGTTAGATGCTGGTTCCCAAGGTATTTTCTGCAGCATGTACCTTTCCATTTAACTAGGTATTGGATCCCTTTGCGGTTTGGGGAGAGTGAGAGTTTAAGATCTGTTCTACTTCATATTGTTCTTCTCCTTCGACTAGTACGTGGTGGGTTTGAGAAGTTAGGACCGTGGGCAATGGTTTCTTTGTAAGGTTTAATCAGGGAGTGGTGAAAAACTGGGTGTATCTTCCAGGACTTTGGTAGCTCGAGGCGAACATTTACTGGATAGGCAGTGATGACTTTGAATGGTCCATAGCGTCGAGGGGCTAGTTTTGCTTTTGGGTGAGTGGTTTGTAGATTTGTGGCTTCCAACCATACTTGATCCCCTTCTTTGAAATGAAATGTGGAGGA
>JAGFNK010001070.1:0-15392 GCA_025769875.1 Russula earlei
AAAAAACGAAGAAAGAAAAAAACAAAACAAAACAAAAATCGGTCAAGGTTTTTTCGGCCTCTGGGACGTCTCGTTGGGGGGGGGGCATCTACCAGGCACTCCTCATCTCGGCTATTTCTTTACCCCCGCGAGGTACTCTGTGCGAGGTTTGTTTTCTTTCCTTTTCCTGTCCTTGCCGCGGACGCGGACGCGGGAGGATGTTGTTGCCGCTCGGATACAGTATTGGTTCAATTCCCAAAGCTTTTGCATTTCCTTCCGCGTGGCACCGTGCTGTTTTTTTTTTTTCTTTTTTTCTTTTTCATTCAGGCGGGCAACGAGCAACGACCATCTTTCTCCTGTGATCGTCCTGTTTTTTTGACGTAGACCCCCTATTTCGTGCGGACGGCGGAAGATGCGGACCTGTGTGACAGGTGGGCCAGCTCGCGCTCGTCGGCCCATAGAATTGCGGCACGATAGATACTAGCAATGCGCGAATCAGATACTCTTCTCGCATTTGGGTGTTTAGCTTGCTGGTTGCTGCCCCGTCGGTTGGGTGTTTACTGTAGTTCCAGCCAGGGAATCAAAACAATCGTAACGACCCCATCATGATCAGAGAGCGTTGATCCGCCGTTCGCTCAGATTTGGTATTTCCGTTGGAGCGGCTGCGGTGTACACACCATCCACATGGATGCCCTGACGGAAGGGTTCCTTCATCCATTCAACTGGGCTGGCTGGGGTCTAGTCGAGTGCGGAGTGGCAATGGTATGAACAACGTGTTGTGCGAGCCTGAGTTCCCAGCGATAGAGTTCTCCTGTGTATGTGGAAATTTCCATCCGTGATTGCGGTACGAAAAAATAAACGAGAGGAAGGGGTTCGTGAGGAACGCACACACGAGGGAGCGAAGACGATCACGACGCTCCTACGTTTTCGATATGGAGAATCCGCCGTGAGCTCCGTCATACCTTCTCGAACTAGCGTAGTAAGAGTGGGTGTATGGCCCTTTTCATAATTGGCACTCGGGCATGCGGCTCCCATGTGCAGGTGGTGGCATACAAATGCTAGGTTAGTTAGTTTGTTTGATGGTGGCGCCTTCGGGCTCCATGCTGATACACAAAGGTGCTCCGCGATCGATGTAATCGCAACCCACAGGGGGTTGGTAGCTTCCCTTCGGCGCAAGCAGGCGATATGTTCATGACAACCCGTAAGCGCTTGATCTCCAATGAAGGAATCGCCCTGGATGAACCATCGGAACCTGTTCAAAGTCGCTGGCCTGGCCGACTCGGACCCTCAATGAGGAGGGCAGGTGTCCAATGATCGCCAACGTGGGGACGAGCGTACCTACTACCCGCGGCACCCATGTTACTTGCCGTTTCGCGACCCTGCCACGCCATGGGGATTTCATTTCATTTTTTCTGGAATCAGGTTAAGCTCACGGCGAGGGCCGGATGGGACGGAGCCCGATAATTCGGGCTCGCGGGTAGATCAGATGCGGCTTTTGGTATCAGCACACCAACTCTGATAATCATCATGGACTGGAAACCACTGGAAGATCGCCGCTGACTGTCTTTCTCGCATGTTCGAGTCTAATACGGTAGACCCGAACGCGTTCCCGAAACAACCTCCCCCGCCATGAAAAAAAAGAACCAGTCCGGCGCGTCTCCTGTATCGCCAAACAACTGAAACTAAGGCTAGCACGCGATCGGCATCGGCGCCAGCCTGAGCCACGGTATCGTATCACCAAGCATTCAAGCGCCACAGTGGGCTTCCAAGTACGAATAACAAACCAAACAAAACGTGTTTGCCTCTCGGCTCGGAAACCGCGCGGCACTCGTTCGCTCACGAGAGAATAACCAAATCTATCACTTCGGAGGCCGACCATCGGTTCGCTTCTCGCGGCTCACGAGCCGAGCGCTCTCGCGTGCAATGATACAGGGGTGTACATAATCAATAGTCAGAAAATGAAAGTTCGCCATAGAAGGACACGGGCGCGATGAGCGGCTGAACCTGAGTATGTTATGTTCTCCGGCGCGTCGTCGTCGCGTACGTACAAGCGAGTGGCATGCTGAGGTAAATGACAATTGTCGACGAGGGGGATTAGGACTTCTCGACCCCCCCCTTCGGCGCCGGTCTTCCATTTGGTGTTGTGGTGAGACCGAGACGCTTGAGAGAATTCTCGGTGGCAATATTCCAGTTGTGTGCTCTCTCGACGTCGAGAAGGAAGATTCGGGCGCCGTAGAAAAGGGACCCTATACATGCGAACGTCCTCCAATCACATGTATACTATGGGTGCTGTACTGTATGATCGAGGAAGCTGTTGACCAATCATCGATTGCGTGAGCTTACTGACCGTGGCAAGCTCTTTGTTCTTTGTCACGGGCGGATGATCAGTTCTGTGGACCGCTCGCGCCTCGCGACGTGCCTGGTCCCTCGCTCGACTACTTCGTTATCGTGTTCAATCGACGCCCCAAACCCTTTCATACACGGATCTTTGAGGCAATCGCAGCAGGGTCGTCTGATCACGGTGGCAAGGCACCCTGGGAGAAGAACTCCGAGCGACGCAGCCAAAAGAACCGCGTGATGTTCCAGGACGGCGTAGAAATGGTAAGCCAGACGCCACCTGAGGAGTCCTCGAGACGTCCGGTCACACCGCCCCCAGGACTGGTGGGTGGGCAACGGTGCCACATGGTACCTGTGTCCGTCGATAGGTTGATAGGACAGCAGGCGAGAGAAAGGGCACCTGGCGAATTAAGCAGTTGCGATGCCCCTCAGCCACCATACTATCACCTATGGGGAACTCGCCATTCCACGACCATCTCGCCAGTCACAAATGTCACGAAAGTAACGGACATGTAACACATGCCAAATTAAAGTCCGCCCGGGATGAAACATTCCCGTGTATTTACAAAGGCAATTTGATTAGGTGGGGACTAGGGAAAATAGTTGTAATGGAGTAGCATTATCAAGTGAAATCCAGGACTTGGCTATGTATGGAACGTGGTGCTCACATCATGGGCCAGTGCCACACGAGTAAAAGTAAAAGGTCAATATATATCATTGTTATAGCTGCCTGTAGCCACTGCCTCATACGTATGGTCTTGTGCTGGCTGATTGGACCACCTGTAACATGGCATTAAGAGGATAGAACAGCAGTGACCCAGACTCCTCCGACGGTGATCACCCAGCTGGAATCAAACTCCGCACTCCGCCATGACAGAAAGTGTGATGCAGGCGTGACCCCCAGCCAAAATACTACTCGAAAACCACTCAATGGACCTCCATTTTTTCTTTGCTAGAATGACATTAATGGCACTCAATAGTATAACTACAAAGTTTTAAATGGGGTTGTTCGAGCAGATACAGGGAAAAATGAAATTGGCGAGATGGTTGTGGAATGGCGAGTTCCCCATAGGTGATAGTATACATGCTTTTGGGAAAGCCCCTGTGGCTGGGACCGTGAGAATGCCACGTGGCGGGTAGTTTGCAGATGCCTACGTGGCAACGCCCCCTTCTTCACTTACGGCCACGTACGTCCTGCGCAATTCGCAGTCCTTTTACTCTACAGACCCTCTCTCTTCCTTCTCTCTTTCCTCACGCATATATCCATATTCTAATCTATGGCTACCGCTAACACTGCCGACCTTGCCCTCCCGTTACCGTCACCATTGCGCACTCCAGAGTCTTCCACCTCATCTCTTCCTCCAAACTCCACGTCCAAACCTCCAGCAAAATCTCGTCCTGCACCCACATCCAATCAAGACGATTCCGCGCCTCGAAAACGCTCCCGCTCTGACATGACACCTGATGAACGCAAAGAGGCTCGCGCCCACCGAAACCGTATCGCAGCTCAGAACAGTCGCGACAAGCGCAAGGCACAGTTCTCTGCCCTCGAGGCTCGCATCAGTGAACTTGAGGCTGAAAATCGAGCCCTTCGTGCGGGTATGGCCTATCCTCTTCCAATACCTGTCGAACACAGGGCAGACGACGCTGCTCGTGAAGCAGACAATCGCGCATTACGCGAACGTGTTCAAGCTCTTGAGAGCGCGTGGGAGGCAATCATTCGTACCCTTCACACCCACGGCACCACTGCGGGCTTGCCAACCGTCTTACCTCCACTTGGCCTAGAACAATCAAGTGCACCATCGTCGCCTTCGGCGTCCGCCTCATCCCCATCACCCGAATCTCCGACGACAACGTTCCCCGTCCTTGTACCATCTACCCCAATCTTTTCGATTGACGACCCTGTTTTCCCTCTCTCCCCGGCACTGTCTAATCTGAGCCTCCCGTCTGGAACTCCAAGCCAGAGCATCTTCGACCTCACGCATGAGCCCACTTGCCACTCAGCACGGGTGGTGAGCGCCTCCTCTTCGGCGGCGTCCCTGCAGCGGGTGGACCCTTGCAAGCAGACGAAGATCCTTCCATGCTATCTGATGTCGTCACAGACGAGACGATTGACGAAGCGGCGATGGATGACCTCTTCCATGAAATTTTGGCGGCACCCCTCACGCCCTCCTCCGTGGCGCCGATATTAATGAGCGACGATGCAGAAGTGCCGGGACGGGATCGGGGCTCTATTAACCCAAACACGGATGCCAAGGTGGCCAAGGAGGTGGAGCGGGAGATACAGAAATTGTTCGACATGATGCCTGTGGGCGGTTCTGCGTTTGACGGCGTATCACCTCTGCCCGCCGAAGAGAACGGTAGCACTGCGCTCGAGCTAGATCTCGGCGCGTGGGAGGCCTCAATAGGCCTCGCCCAACCAGTATTCTAAAACATTGATCATACCCAGGGTTTCTGTACTCAACTCCCATTTCCTTTTCATCTCGCATCAGTTTTGGTCTATATATGTGTCTCGGTTCCTTTCTTTTCCTGTCTTGTATCGTCAGTGTTATACGCATCGTCGTCTGGCTTTATGACTTTTGTTTCACGGTACTTTTACGATACGGTCTTCCTCCATCCCCCCCCCCCCCGCCCACGATTACTCCATCTGTACGAGTGATGTCCACCCGTGCAGAGGGCGCTTGTACGCGCACAGACTCTGGCTTACTGCTCGTCTCGCTGTTCCCACTGTAGTACGCGATTCTCCCTCTCGGGGTCGAGAGACGCGTAGTTGCAGTGGTGAGCGCGGATTGGCGTGATATGTCAGCTTGGATGTGCGGTGTGTTCGCGTTCTCCGTCGCGTGTTGGTCTGTCCGAGTCGAGATGGGGTTGATCATCGCTTGTTTTCGCGGTGGTGGAGGACCATGTCCAGGATGGCGTACGTATGTGGAGCAAAGTTATTTAATACAGAACGTCTTTGCAACAAATTTGCGGATGAACCCTCTACTCTGAACCTTGAACTCGAAGCACAGTCATCAAAATTTGCTGCGTCAGGCACTGGTGGCCTATTCGTGAACGTTATGACGGGGGGGATAAGAGATATCTGGCCCGTTCAAACAGACTTTATGCTATTATGCTTTCTACTCTTTCTACTTGTCGCGCGGGTCATTCACATGTGCGTCGTGCACCTCTGGTGGGTAATCCATGCGACCCGGTCGTTCTGGCGAACAGTAGTGCAAGTATTATGGCCCCATTAAAGACGACATTTCTGGGTTGATACAACAAACAGCGAGCAGCACCGCGACCGGAAACTATTTCTTCGATTCTCGTCTTTCTTCCCCGCGGAGAGCGCTGCAAGTCACGGTGCGGTGGGGGTTAGCGCGTCTCCACGCCCTCGTCAATCGTCATCGTCCTCCCCTGGGTTGAGACCGGCACGTTTGTGTGCCTCGTTGGAAGTGTAGTCCACCCGCTTCCCACGTGTGCGGCGACCCGGGAGGATTGCAGAGGGATCGATGCGCTTAAGGGGAGAGCAGGATCGTCATCAGATATGAAAACAGGTCGGAGAGAATCGTGACTATAGCCTACCCCCTCATCGTCTTCGTCCTCGTCTTCATCGTCATCGTCTTCATCCATCTCCACATCCTCCTCGTCTTCCTCCTCGTCTTCGTCGTCTTCGTCTTCGTCTTCGTCATCGTCGTCATCTTCGTCGTCATCGTCGTCGTCGTCATCATCAACGACTTTTTTATGCCCTTGGCGCACACCACCGGAAGCCGGGGCCTTGCCCTTTCCCTTACCAGGGGACCCGGGTTTCGTCGGGCTCTTTGCACGCTGCGCCTTACCCCTGTGAAAGGCGGAATCAGCGATAAGGCGCTCTCGCGCACGCGGGAGATGCGACAAGACACATGGCTTACACGGTGGACGAGGGCTTTTTAGCAATCGAGGACATGTGTGGTCTTTGTTCGTTTTGGACAGCGATAGGCGGGATCGACGACAAATCCGTTTTTTTTTTTGAACGAACACGGACACCGTTGCGTTGGTCAGACGTTCACACGGCGCTCATTGGCTGGACTGACTGGATAAGCTTATGCAAAGCAGATGCCCAATTGGGGCCCCCGCTCTCCTCATCCCCTCGTCATTCTCGTCATCACCGGATTCACCGTCCACTGCATGTTCGACCTCGCCTCAAAGGGAGGAGTTGCGGCTTGGTCTTTCATCGGCTACCGGCACAGCATCATCATCGACCACCACCATTTCGTGTGGCGCCACCCACCTCCTTCCCCTGAGCTCCCATCCTTTATTGTCCTCTCATGTGTGGGTTGGTTGGAATAAAGATTATGGTGGGGACAGTTATCTGTTGGAGATTCCCCTCAAAGTGTGTCTCTTGTGTTCTTCTGGTTTCACCCTTGCTTACATCTGACCAATTGATGTCATCACATTCACATCCAGCTCTGCAAGTGCATATATTGAGTGTTCACTGCATGACTAGGCAGTGAGCACTTGATATATGCACTTGCAGAGCTCTGGACTTGAAAGTTGAGGTATGATGACATCAATTGGTCAGATGTAAGCAAGGGTGAAAACAGAAGAACACAAGAGACACACTTCAAGGGGAATCTCCAACAGATTCCTGTCCCCACCATAATCTTTATTCCAACCCTTTGGTAACACCCATTTGTACTTCTTGTCTGAGCCCAGAAGGTCTTGAGGACATAGTGAACCTCAAATGTATCCTCCAAGTCAGAATCTGTCATCAACTTTGCTGATGGTGACAGGTTTGATTAAAACTGCAAGCTTCCTTCATTATTTTAGATGGCAGTGTCACCCTCTCGTACCCTGTATGCTATGCCCTCTTTAATACTGCTACAGGATGATCTGCACAATCCGCTTGATCGCAGTCGACTGGACACCGCCACACCATGTTACACATCCTGCGCACTCTAGACCTCCCACCCACAAAGATTTCTCCCTGTTCTGTGTTAGCAACACTGATGGCTTATACGCAGTGACACCATGAGGTTAAGCATCACCATCATGCATCCTCAGTTTTTCGCTGTTGCCATTTTGCGATGATGCAATATCTACATCGCACTTCAAACCACAGACAGGGATCCGTGTTACAAAGAAAGGGCAGAACAACCCCGCACCCCTGTCACCAGTTGCAACATGCGCCCGTCCTTGCCAACGCGCATACTATAGCACGCCTGGTGACCTCGCTTTGACCTGCGTAGTGGCAGTCGTCCCTGACCAGCATTGATTTCCTATTCATGAGCGACACCGTGCCGTCTGCTCCCACTTGTATGGTCGTCGCGCATCCCAGATTAATCTCCATCGCAGCTTTCAACCACTACATGACTGTGCAGCCTGAAACGCTGCAGGGATTTGTTGCGATGGGAAGGCGATGATGCACACGAGAACCGAGGTGACTTCAGACCGTGCCCCAAGTACTGGCGGCCAGAACAACCATCACCCTAGTTCTTCTGTTTTATCGTGTGCGCTTGATGTGTGCTCTCGGGACAAAATCCTGATGGGGGAAAATTCTGGCCAAGGGACAGGGTAGGCAAAGGGGGGCCCGTCAACGCGGAAGAAGGATCACGCATCTGATCGTTCAATGGAGGGTGCCGTTGTTGTTGGTGTCGGTCTGGGCTGCTTCACTGCTTCATGGAGGGGATGCCCATGGGAGAAAACAGGATGAATGGCAGACTTGGGTGGGCGGCAGACTCCTTCGTGCATGGGGAAGCAAGGCAAGCCGCACTTTGTTGACCCTGATCCAAACAACAACATTGTGTGGATTGGCATTTTTCTGGCGCTCTATGCTCCGCTCCGAAGCCTCTTTGAACCTGATTGGAGTGTACGTAAAACACACATGTCCAGAAAGAAAGGTTCGCGTGTGCCCACTGTTCTAAATGGACCAATCAATCAAAAACTAGATCCACGTTGAGAATAGACCCATTGCAGTGAGGACAATGGCAGTGATGACAATGGGACGATTTGAAGTCGCTTCCATGAAGAAGAGCGAGGGGTGGCAGTGTCAGTGGCAAGGCCTGCATGTGACAAACCATTGAAGCCGCAATACAGCCAGGGGCATACTTCAACTGAAGATACACTGTGGGTATCACGTACCGTAATATAATGTGCCAGCGAAGTAGGACACCAACTTCGAAGGTGCGATGAAAAGGGATTGATTAGTGGTACCGTACTTTCCTTTTTTTGAGGAAATGACAACCAACCACAGGAGTAACAATTAATGATCTCCCCACGACCTACACCAGACCACCGAAAATCCCCAAATCCGAATGATAGTGGCTGGATCGAGCTCAACTTATTAAGGTTTGTCAATTCAACCTTAATTGCACGGATTCCCAACATCGCATTCTGGCGAATTGAACGGGTCAGCTGAACAACTACAAGCAAGGTCATTGGTTGGATAGGGGATTCGCGTGCGTGTAGGTGTGGCCACACTGTGCGAGCTGCTTTGCGGGCGCCACCTCTGACTGAAATGACTTGTTGGTGGTGGAGAGCGAGATGCCGGCTGACGGCAATTGGTACCTGTTCTCTCCTCCACTGCACACCGCCAACTTCTTGCCAGTCTAGCCCCGTTTCTTATAAATGATCTACTGACTCTGAGCGTCCGGCATCGCCACCTATACGCCCTCCTTTACGACTAATATGCATTTTTCTGACTCGGAGGTCGCGCCGTATAATGGGCGTTTGGTGCCTCCACTTGTTATGGTAGACGTAAAACTGGGGTGAATCACTTAAAGGCGCAAAGTTCGTAATTGTGTCCCTCTGTGCTGGGCGTGATCCCGATTCCTAGTTAGCTCTGGTCTGCTCAACCGGATCATAACATAACCAGCACTCGCTTCACCTGCTTCACCTGCTTCACCTGCTTCATCTGTGGCCATACCTAAAGTAGCGACAGCATATGCGCTTCGGTTGTCCTCTTTACGTCTTTCGTTGTCATCATCCCTGGGTTCTGCTCCAAGTGAGTGGTGAGTGGAGCCTACGACGGCTGGGTTTGGTGGCGTTGGCGCTTATCTGGGGGTGAACCTCACCAGAGATGATAAAAGGGGACATCGCTTCGATGGATATGATGATAAGCTTTTCTTCCATTGAGCTTTAGCATGTCAGCGGATACTAGGGGCTATCCAGTCGGCACCCAGCCCAAGGTGTGTGCTCCCCCAGATCCTTTTTGGTCAGTGTGTTCATTTACTTACATGTTCGCGTTCTTCGCAGGCGACTGCCCCAATGTCGACGGACGGTGGCAACAAAAATGCTCTGAATCGTCCAATTGGACCAGATGGGAAGCGCGATTGGAGCTATGGTCTATGTTCCTGCTTCTCCGCGTGCGGCCTTTGTACGTTTAAAATAGCCAAAGCTGCTCCACGTTCACATCCCCTGCAGGCTGCTGGGCTGTTTGCTGCCCCTGTGTCGTTTACAGCAAGAACAGGCAGCGCTTGCGCAGTTTGCAGCATCAAGGCGCACCTCTTCCCGGTGGTGGTGAAAGATATGACGACTACTGCTTCATTTACGGCTGCCTGACAGTAGTTACTGGCTATGGTTGGGTACTGCACGTATGTTGCGATGTTGATGAACCCGCATGTGCATTTGGCTCACATGACGCTCAGATCAACCAAGCTACCGATGTCCGTGAACGTTATGGCATTCGTGGCAGCCCTATTTGTGATTGCTTCAAGGCGTGGTGTTGCCGTCCTTGCTCGCTCACCCAAGAGCGCCGGGAGATTGAGTTGGAGGAGAACAGTTTGTTGTGAGAAACATTGGTCCGGATTTGCTCTACCCTTCGCCCATTATCAGTTTATCTGTTGTGAATGTTATCAAGCAACCAACATGAATGAAAGTGTTATCCCTAGGTCGCCATCACCGTGAGAAAGAGGGTGGAAAACCCCTTGTCACATAAATTTGGAATGGGAAAAGACAACCTAGGCATAGGCCAACATAGGCCAAATTCTTTATTGCTTGATTCCTTATGGCATCTGAATTGAGGGAAAGAGAGAGATGTCCCAAGTTCTCATTAAGCTGTTTGCATTCTTTTAGGCCACTTGCTTCACCTGCTTCATGACTCTGCCTGAAAACTATTGCTGTTCCATGCTTCTCATCACCTCAGGCCTTCTGTCATGAACCAGAGGGCCCTGGAAGGACCCTTCCCTATTAGAGGAAACCCAGGCTCTATGGTACCACCCTGTTCACATGGCAAAAAGGGGTGAGTAGAGGTGTCCACAATATCTGTCGGAAAGTGCACCAGCCCCAAGGTGCATTCACTAACACTCCTTGATCGGAGCATTGCCTCTTGGACATAGACTAGCAGTTATGATTGAGTCTATTTAAGTATATACTTTAGCCATTTGGATATGGTACATGCATCGTGTGGCAGCACACATTGTGCTGGCCCTTCCTTCTTTGGGGCACCTAGTCCCTGAACTAGTGTACATAAATATTGAGCTTCTGCCGTGCATACATAGACCTCAGTTACTTCCCAGTAAACTGAGGTATGTAGTTACACCTGCATTGATTACCCCTACCCTTTTGCTCACACCTAGATAGCTTTGTACTGCCTAGGTAAACATACCCAATAAATCTGTTACTTCCCAGTAAACTGAGCTTCATACTGCCTAGTATCTCACATGCATGTGTTGAATTGCGCAGTGATAAGGTAGATTAGATCGTAATAGATCTAATAAAATGATATTCAGTTTCTGTGAGAAGAAACTATTGTGTCATATTTACCTAATAAAAATGATACTACAACATGTAATCAGCTACTGATAAGATCGTGAGATAGTAAGTACTTACTTCAGTTTCTGTGAGAAGAAACTGAAGTATCTACTGTATGTATGACACTCTTAAGTATCTGAGAGTGTCCCTAATTATTTTGTCTGTAGTAACTATCAAATTGTTTTCACGATTGCTATGTGCTAGCTACTGATTGTCTTAGATCATACTATCAATTTTGTTATTGTACGTGTTTCAGCAACTTAGCTGAAACACTTATGTGGTCTGGGCCTGTGGGCCACCTGGACAGTTTGGGCCGACATGTCAATGCCTCAGCTACTCTTTATCTCAACAGCATGCACATCAGGACTTGTTGGAATGGCCTCACATTCAAACCTTAACCCATGAGTTTTCCACAATATTGTGTGCACATTGTGGCGTGATTGATTCTGGGCACAATCAACACACAACAAGCCCTACTTGGTGACAACCTATCTAACAGTAAAGGACAATATTAGAGGCCCTCTAAAGACCCTTTAGGATGACCCTAAGGTCCTTTTATTGGCTAATGAAGATACTATAGACCCTAGAACACGTTATTAGACCAACTCTAATAACCTTAGAATGAACTATAAGACTGTTGAACTGGAACCCAAATGGATCAAAGAAGGCAAAGACCTTCATACAAGGTTCAAGATCCGCTCATAGATGTTACGTGCTAGACAGAACTTTAGCATATGTGCTTATGGCAATAGGGTTATGCATACTGGACACCTGTAGTCACCTCTTCTGGACTTAGGAACAGCCCTGGGTCATAGAGGTATAAATGCCATACATGTAGATGAGTATACACATTGCTCTACACCCCAATATCACTTGAGCATTAGCACAACCTCTAAGGTGGGTTGCTTGGCCTGTTAGCTGCGCTCTATGCTGCGCAACAGGTTATGGGCCCTGCAAGCCATGCACCTTCATTGGCTGCAACAATAGTGAAGCATCCCTGAAGCCTGCATGCTGTGGTGAGCTAGTCTACCCTATGTTGGCTTGTTTGAATACAATACTCTTACTGACAACCTCTAAGCCCTCATTCTAACAGCTATTATGTTGTCATCTCAACCCTCTGCCCCTGTTGTCCCCATCCTTGATGGTGCAAACTATGGTATTTGGTCAAAGGCTATGAAAGCCTACCTCATGTCCGTTGGACTGTGGGGTTATTGCAATGGCATGTTTGATCTGCCAATTGTCCTGCCCTTCCCCAGGTGCCTCTTCCCAAAGAGATTGCTGCCCAGGCTGTTGCTCAGGCAGCTGTGAAAGAATGGAACAAAGGGAATGATATGGCAGTTGGTCATATGGTCCTGAGATCTAGCATTGCGATCCAACAAGATCTGACATCTTTGGATAATGCTGAGACAATTTGGAATCGCCTAGAAACCCTATATGGTATGGCGACCACCACTAGTATCTATAAGGACTTCAAAGAAGCCATCTCCATTTGCATTAACCCGAGCCAGCATCCTGGCCAACAAATGGATCAGATACATGCTGTGTTCCAGTGTCTCACCTGCATCCTCCCTTATCATTCCTGATGCCTTACAGGCGCTCATCATGCTTGCTGCCATTCCCCCAAAATGGGAAATGTTGGTCCACATTGTCACTCAGAACTATGATCTAGCCAATCTTAGCCCTAAGGATGTGCGAGAGTCTATTGTCTCTCAATATCAAACTGAGATGAATCGTGGCACAAACAAAAAGCACAGCACACAGAAGCTCTCCACTGTCAAGTGCAAGCATGGTGACCCCTCCTTCTCCCATCAGCAGCAGGGCAATAAGCCCAAGCGTGATGAAGATAAGGACAAGTGCCAGTGTGGTAAGCGTGGTGGCAAAGGAAAAGGGGAAGGCAAGGAGAAGGCTGATCACAGCCATGGTCCCAGACACTCTCACATTGTGGACATTGCCGCACTTCCACTCCTGACCTTACCACTATCGCCCATCTGGGTCCCTTGGGGATCCAACAATGTACCATCCCAACTGTGACTGACCCTTGCAAACTGCACTCACAGCCCTTACAAGGCCTTAAACAAAGCGCTTGATCTTGCTGATGATCTTGGGGTAACTCCCACTATACAGACAGTCAAGACCCTTGAGCAGTGGATCTCATCTCAATCTGCTGCCTCGTCAAGTGCAGTCAAATTACTGTCACCCATTCCTGAGCCTATGGACCAGGACGATGGTGACTTTGTGCAAACAAACACATTGGATTTAGTTGACATATACGATGGTATCCCAGAAGGTGCTGCCACCCCTGAGCATGCTCTGACTCTGTTGGATGAGCTGCTTGACTGGGGCAGTGACCCCTGAAGATAATGAAGCGTGCGTGCACCTCCCTCTCTCCTTTCACTTGCTAAGGAACCTTTTAGCATCTCCTCAGCCCCAAAGTGGGCTAGATATGTCTAATAAGTGTTCCCTTGTATTGTACAATGTACAAATTAGCGCAGGGAGTAGTTCCCTGCATAGTGAATGTAACAAAAATTGTTCGAGATGCAGAGGAAAGCACGACTTGAGTAAAATGGGATCCTTATGGCTCCTGGACTCTGGCGCGTCCGCACACTTCACCTTTGAAATAAAAGACTTTATAGAGTATATGCTGGCTTTGCCGCATGAAAGATCCCCTGTGAAAACTGCCGATAACACAATCTATGTGGAAGGCAAAGGCACTGTGTTGCTTCGGCACACTGTCAACTCTAAAATGGTTGTCACACACATTTCTCCTGTCCTCTATATTCTGAAAATTAACACTTGAATATTATCTATGGGGGAGTTTTTACAACAAGGGATGCATGCATTAGGGAACAATAGACATATTTCCCTATGAGAGGACGGACGTATAATCCTGTCCTCTTACCCCTTATTCCTGGGTCAAACCACATATTGGTTAGACGCCTCAATTGAAAGCATGCAAGCGCATTCTCTTATCTAGGTGGTAGATTATGATGTCATTCACCGACGCCTTGGCCACCCATCTAAGGATGTCATAACACATGCAAAGACACATACCAAGGGTCTCCCTGAAGACCTGAAAATCCCTCAGGAACAGCCAGTATGTCCTGGCTGCATGCAAGGCAAGATGCCTGCATCTGTGCACCCCCCTTCTGAAACTCATGCTTCCGCACCATTTGAGCGTATCTACTCAGACCTTAAGAGTTTCCCTGTGAAATTGTATCATAAGTATGAATATTTCGTCAGCTTCATTGACAATTATTCCTCCTATGCATGGATTACACTCTTAAAAAATAAAAAGTTGACCATAATGGCTGTCAAGCAATTCTTTGCTATGGTCAAGAACCAATATAAAGCAGGAATTAAAGAGTGGATGTCTGATGCTGGTGGAGAGTACAAGTCCGAGGCCTTTGATAACATCTGAAAGGATGAAGGAATTAAAATCCTGCAAAGTGCCCCCTACACTCCACAACAGAATGGACGCACAGAGCACTTTATGTGTACTGTAATGGACAAAGCTCAGGCAATGCGCTTTGAAGCTTGTCTACCCCCCTCCTGGTGGGAATTTGCAGTGAATCATGGGACACACTGTTACAATAGGACACCTTCCAGATGCCTTCAATGGTGTACACCCTACAAAGTCCTAAAGAACAAGGTCCTTGATATCTCACACCTCAGAGTATTTGGTTGCAGTGCATATGTGGCACATACCAGAAAAGCATCGAGTCAATAAGCTTTTGCCCAAAAGCGAGCTAATGATCTACCTTGGTCATACTGAGGGGATCAAAGCCTCACTCTTTATGAGGCTCCCTAATAACATGCTTTACACCAATGCTACTGCCCTCTATGATGAGACCTTGTACCCCAATGTGACAAAGCATGCACTAAAGGTACCACACGGATTAATGAACCATGTGAGGAACTACCGCAACAACCTGTTGAAGACACCATTCCTGGTGTTGACGACCCACTCCCTACAATCAAGAGTGAGAATGATGAGCAGCCTATACAGGTGCCACAGGAAGAGGAATGCAAGCAACGCCCATCCCTCCTACACCATCCCCCCTCCTGTTGAAGAGCCTGTACCTCTTGAAGGTCTCAGCAGTTGAGGAAAGTACCTACCCATCCTGGCAACATCTATGGTGAATGCAGACACCCCACAGAAGTGGAAAAAGAGTTTGACGAACACGCACATGGAGAACAATGACAGAAAACCAACCTGGTAGCTCCAGTGAGGCTAGTACATCAGGATTGGCCACACCAGGCCCTTACCCTCCTGTTGTCCTTGACGATCAACCGCTGCAAGCCTCTGGGGATGAGGTAGAAGACATCTATGTCTTGCAAGGGAAGGGGGAGTCAAATTTCTGAACTAT
>JAGFNK010001071.1:0-15388 GCA_025769875.1 Russula earlei
TATACGCCCAGTGAATCTCGAACCAAGGACCCATCAGACCGGTGCCGGCGTGCAGGTGGGGCTCATTTCCCACCCCATCCACATCCGCGACGATCGGGGCGTCCTCTAGCGGTCTCACTTCCGGTGACACAAAGGTTCGACGCTGACGCGGGGTCCGGGGTAGCCCTGCCTTGAAGGAGTTCGCAGGGCGCAGGGGAGAAGTAGCTAAAGAGGGCAGCTGGAAGTCCATCCGCTCGAATGCCGCGGACGGGGGCCGCGCTTCGCCATCCCATGGGTTGGGCAGCACACTCACTCGACTACCTCCCACCGTCCTGATGGTCCCCCGCTTCGCCATGGGGGAAGGGTTTCCTCGCCGTGTCTCGCTCTTGGAACGTTCAGGCCGTAGTACGAGTGGAGGGGGACGCGCAGGAAGGCGCTCTTTTCCGCTCTTAACATCTGAAACCTGAGAGGACGACGATGTCGGACGGCCAACAGACACAGCAGTTATGGACGACGATTGAGAGATTGAAGGAGAGTGACTCGATTTCCTCGGCGGTAAATCGTAAGTTGTCATTACCTGTTTAGTCTCATCATCAGAGATGAAGCCGATCAGTGCAAAAAGATAACCCACAGTCGCAAAGCTGTCTGGGTTAGGCTGCTGAAGGACGCCATCTTCCGCATTATTGACCGGTTTGCTTTGGAGTTTGCGACGCCGGCGCTTAAGGTAGCAGGGAAGAAAAAGTAACAAAAGGATGACCAAACATGCAACAAGGACTCCTGCAATGGCAGCGCCTGACACAGAAGGTCTGAAGGGGGTGGGCAAATGTGTTTAAACGATGGAAACAGAGATAACTGGCCGACAAACCTGGAACCCCTGGAAACGGTGGCGTCAGAAGCGCTGGTGTCCCGTCGGCCACGAGGCCGACTTGAACTTAACCTAATTTTAAATTTATTTTCCACGTTTTCGATACGAGAAAGCACACACCTCGAGACGTGGGGACCTGTATCGTTGGAATCCCCTAGATATGCCTGGATACGCGGGGCGGGTTTGCTATGCCATGTTCCGTCCGGTAAGGAGAACGTGTTGTGAGCCATAGGAGAAACTAGTGCTCATTAGCTGGGGAAAGTCATGGAAGAAGGACGACATTGGTCGGTAGACGTACGTCGCAGTCCCTGGATAGGCAGATAGACCAGTGAGAAAGAATCAAGCCGAAAAATGTGGTATTAACTCACTTTTAGAGATGAGTCCAATACTGTGTATACACCCGTGAAGTCGATCGCTCTGAGTCCCGTGCCACGGAAATGTTGTAAAAATGAGGGAGGTTCTCTGGTCTAGAATAATATCGAAGGACTGCAAAAAAAGGCGACTTTTCACAACGGAATCGGGCTGCCTCGTCACTGAACAGATACGATTGGCCGTGAAGAGTCCAAAAGTGTGAAAGCGTGATTAAATCGTGCTAGAGCCCGACTAATCCAGCAGCGCACTGCGCTGAAAAACGAAGAGCGAAGAAAGAGGGTGGGGAGAAAGAGAAAAAATGGCAGGTTCAGGAAAGGGAGGGGGGAGCGCCTAGACTCGTGATGTATCACTTCATGTTTATGGAATTTGGTGCTTTCCCAACCCAAACGAAATGTTGTGTCCCTGTCGTGCCTGGCATTGCATGCGGTGAAATCGATGTATAACGCATCATTCAACGATCCTCTTAGGTTACCGAGTTACGGAGCACCGTCGCTGTCGGTCGCTGAGGAAGCTGATGGTGGTATTTGTTGAGGCTGCGGTTCGAGCGCCGTGCCATGGGATGGGCGCCCAAGCGGATTGCACATATCGGGCCCTGTGCGAGCTGAGATTGTTGTCAATCTGATCTAGGGCGAAGACCATTTTGCGTGGCTGCATTAGGGTGAACGCGGATGCCGGAGAACGCGCAGTAACTGTGTTTGTTGAAAGTCTAACGGATTGTTTGAATTCGCGTTGTGGGACGGAGCCGGTGAAGGTCGTGGGCGTGGACTCGGACCGAACGTTCAACTGCAAGTATCCATGGCCACCTCCTGCCGTGGCAGGAAACCCAGCTCGGGAATACGTTGTGACTCCCCTACAGGGCCTACACTGGATAGCAAAGCAAAATGCAATTCGGGCGCCATGCCAACGACTGCACGCACACTCAGTCTATGCTCCGATGTTGGACGTGCCGCTAAGTGCCGCGCGAGCGGACAATCCGGACCGGACCATACCACCACCACCAGCTCCCAACCCTAACCCCACTTTGAACCGGGGGGCTCGGTAAAACTGGGGCGAGGATGAGCAACAATGAAGATGACAGTGGGCTCTGCAAGGTCAGATCCACCTGTCTGTGTTGAGACAAAGAGTAGCCGAAGTGTTGACGCGTCAGCCCAAACTGTCCGGGCGGCCCACAGGCCTGGACCACATAAGTGTTTCAGATCAGTTGCTGAAATGTGTACGATAACAAAATTGATAGTATGATCTAAGACAATCGGTAGCTAGCACATAGCGATCGTGAAAACAATTTGATAGTTACTATAGACAAAATAATTAGGGACACTCTCAGATACTTAACACGACGGACAGGAATGGATAAGTCCAGTCCACTAAAACTCAACTCAGTGGTCAATAAAGGTGAAATATATTGACCACTGAATTGACTCAGCTCAGATTACAAATTATTTTAAAACAATTGATTGATTTGTTGCCCTCTCCTCATGCATCGCATTATTGTAAATATGTCAACCCAAACAATTAGAACTTAGTCAAATGCTTAAGAGAGGGCAGCTCAGTGCCCAAGTTATGTAACCTAAGATGCAACATGAGTCGCCCCGAATCACCAGGGGGATCATATACACTTAATTTGCCCGATCAATTTAGCCTTAGCAGACTCGGATAAACTTAACACAATGGCGTATGTTAATACATGGATTTATATTGAATAAATCGAGACATAAAGTGCATCCACAAATATGACACCAAATTTTAAATAGGAACGGTCTACTCATTACATGGCGATAATCGGCCGATGGGGATCAATTGCACCCGATGGGGATCAATCGCCTCGATGACAGAGACTGACCACACAGATTAAACTCAACGCGAAGATCTGGGCTTTACATTTTGTTACAATTTTACTCGAGCCAAATAATATAGTTAGCATTCTTATAATTGAATCTTGTTTGTATTTTCCCACTAAGAACCAAGTCTGTGTTGAAGGC
Organism: Russula earlei; assembly: GCA_025769875.1. Classification (NCBI taxonomy): domain Eukaryota; kingdom Fungi; phylum Basidiomycota; class Agaricomycetes; order Russulales; family Russulaceae; genus Russula; species Russula earlei. The sequence continues at coordinate 3,196 of JAGFNK010001071.1, forward strand.
AGCGGGCGGCGGCTTGCTGAGTTCGCGAAAACACACACAAAAGAAGGGACAAAACAGGTCTCTTGTTCCAAGGCGTAACTAGAGTTTCTACATACGAGACGCGATCTATGAGAGAGGGGGATATTGGGGGATTGGGGAGACAGAAAGACGCGAGTTGGGAGTGCGATACATGGATGTGGAACAAGACGAGCCAGAGCGATGAGCTGCGATGAAAGAGGGTCGAGAGCTGGCTGGGCAGCGGAGGTGGAACCGGTACGCGATGAAAGAGAGTCGAGAGCAATGACGCAGGGCTGGAATGGGATGCCGCCTTACAGCGGGACACTGTGTGACGACGTACTAAAGAATTACCTTGGACATGGAAAGCTTTGCGAGACAGCCGACAAGCTATACCTGGAAAGTGAAGATCCTTTTGGTGGATATCGTCCTCTACGCTTTTTGTTGAATGATAGACCCTTTTTTTTTCTACAGGACTATCATCATCTTTAGCCTTGCGCTTGCGGCAGCCCCTGCTGAACGTTGGATCATGACCAACGATGTTCTTTGATAGGCTGCCGTCATCGTCGGACCAATTTTTGGATTCCAGGTTCCGTGTTATGAGATTCAAGACCCATTCAGAAGAACAAAGCTTCTCGTGAGCGTCCTTGACCTCCGTCCGGACATTCCTCTCCGCTTGAGGTTCGGGCATAATTGATTTTGGGTTAATATCATCATAGAAGGTTTTAAGAAGGGTGCGCAACTCTTCAATGATCTGGCGGCATGGTTCCGGGACAAAACCAAACGTATCCGGGTGAAGCATTAGTTTGTGTAGGAAAGATAGCTTTCCGTCACCGCCCCGGATAACACCATCTTCATCCACGTCTCTGTATCCATCAAATACGCGTTGCATATCTTGTGATTGGCCCTCGATCGCAGAATGTCGGCATTTCATGACAATATAAATAAGAACCCAGTAAAAGGATTCAATATCATCTGAAATTTGATGAGATCGAGCGTGAGGGTGTAATAAAAGTCCTGTTGATATGAACTGCCATGTACCCTGAACACGAAGTCAATTCGCCGCGCATAGGGGATAAACAGATCATACCGTGCGGGAGTGTTGTCTCTGCTGGGTCACATCCACCCTCTTGGACATGTCCCAGTCGATCAATAAACCTGATCGATCTGGGGCGATCAGAATGTTTCCTGCGCTCACATCCCGATGTAAAATTTTTGCTTTGTCGTATGCGTCCGTATGAGCTGTTCCAAATTGTCAAACAACAAACTTAAACGTAACGCCAATCCTCACCGATCATAGCATCCCGAATGACCTGGCATAGCTCCCGAGTCGATCCGAACGTACTCAGCGGCTGTCCGAGCGTGTTCAAGACAAGTCGGTAGTGGACATATCGTTTGACGCGCGGTGTACCGGGACACCAAATACGTTTGCGTTCGCCATCTTTCACATAGTCTTGCGTCCTTGTGCATTGTACGTCGAGTGAATGCTCCGGTGTCGACAGCACGTCGCCAGCTGGACCCAACTCCGGAATGAAACGCACTTTTGCTTCTAGTAAATCGCGATAAATATCCCCTTCTTTCTCGATACCTGGGAAATCGGTACGCCAGTAATCTTTGAGGTAAACCAGTTTATTCCGTTCGACGTCATGGCACACAAATCCAAACGTCGACCGACCAAAAAGGGTTTTCGTCTCCCATATTGGTTTCCATATGATATAGGGCTTCGGCTGTCCGTCCGTGGCATGATCGTCATTGACGAGAATCTGGCGAAGGTCTTCAACTTCAATTTTCTCGACGTCCATGTATACCGCCAGCGTGGACTGTGCATCACCAACCCCCTTATCGTTCTTCGAGACCGAGGTGACAGTGGTGTCGTATCCACGCTGGGCAAAAGTGAGAGAGTTGAGCCTCCAGATGAATTCGGAAAGGGTGTTGGGATTTTTGGTCCAATCGAATATCTCGGTATAGATTGCACCACTGCGATCCCATCGCAGTAGTCGCCCTTCTGCCTTTCCAAAGAGGATGATCGAGTAAGAGAAGACCCGAAACTGTGAACGATGGATAGAAGTGGCATAATGTGTGAGTTGACCACACACACGATACGCGCGCTCAGTCCACCTAACGTGACACTCGACCCCAGCCTCTCGCCTCATATGTGTAAGGTTGCGAAAAATGTCCTCTTTTCCCTTTTTGTTTTCGATCCACACATCGACCGCTCTCCAGTCCAGTGAGGTCAGCCGCTCGTTTTCCTGATGACCTTCCCTTTTCCGATAGATAACGATGTCTGGTCTCCCTAGGATTGCCTTATCTTGCTTGGCAGTGGTGTTGACGAATGTGAGATTATCAGCGAGGCCGGACGTTTTGATTGCCTGTATCTGTCATGTACGTGAGCGTGGATCCCCCCTTGAATGTGGGGACTGACAAAGTGATCCTCATTGTGTGAGACGGAGCGCTTGTCGAAGCTGATGATGCGCTCCGTCTTTCGAGCTTGGCTTGCTTCTGGCACGAATTCCGAGAGGAATTCGGCTATTGGCATAGGCCCGACAAATTTGTCACATACGTCCCAGGTCATGTCCTTATATCTCTCTGAAGCTAGCTTTTGAGGTGTGGATGTGTGTGTGTGACTTCCTGATAGGTCGTATTTTAGAGGTGAAAAGGTTATAGTTAGACTACTTTGCTCGGTTTGAGGCGGCGTGCTGGGACGGATGACGGCCATGTTGTGAGATGAGACAAAGAAAAGGTGAGAATCACCTACTGCAATCAGTACGTGGTCCCGCAGTCAATGATTCTCTCTTAACTCTAATCTTAAAACAGGTTGTGTGCGGCAGCAATTACATGTACCATATGAACGATCACTTCGACGTACATACTCGAGCGAAACCAGGGTGGTTCAGGGTGCGCGAGCTCGCTCGCTTAAGTATCTGCCTACTACACGGCCACGGCCAGTGAAACCCGGAGAACCGCGGGCCGTAAGTGCCTTATCGGCAATAATTGGCCGATGGGGATCAATCTCCCCGATGACGGAGATACGCACATATGCGCTTTCATGCAAATTCTCACACACAGAATAAAACCGAGGAAAGTATTGACATTGACATGAACGACCTGCCAAGTCGTCATCACATATGCGCGCACACATTCATCTAAGAGAGACCACGCAATTCGGTAATGACAGTATGAAGCGTGGGCTTTGCTGCCCTACGTAGTGCATCAAGGACATCCGTCCCCAACTTACCGCCCGCATCTTCCCAATAAACCCTTTCTACCATCGGAAAGGATCGTACATAGGCACACATGATGTCCTGTTATATGGGTAAGACATGGAAGACGAAAATGTGGTAAGGTCATACCATATCTCTATGTGATAAGCAAGCCTGGTTCAGGAACCAACTCAGAGTGCGGATCTGTCTTAGCTCACGAGTTGGGTAACCATCACTATCATAGTGGCTCAGGTTTGTATGCGGTGAGGCAGATGGCAAAGTCGGCAAAATTCGAAGCCCAAGATGGTCGAGGTTCTGGAAATGGCTCACGATTTGCAAGAGACGAAGAAAGGTAGGATCATGCGGTTGGAATTGGCTCATTTCCACTTCTAGGTTGTAAAGGCTTGTCGAGTTACCCAGTCGCTCTCCAATGTCACAGCAAATCCCCAATGGAGCACAAAGGGTCAGAAGATTGGGTAGGAAAGGCTGACGGCTAGGTCGAATGCGGTCCAATGGCACGTTGCATTGGATACGGATGCTCTTAAGGCCCTTGTGCTTGGTTAGAAAACGAATGAGCGCTGGCCCTGGGATATCCCCTTCGAGAACGAGTTTCTCGAGAGATGTCATGTTGAGCTCGCCAAGTAAAGCGGTCCAGTGGGAGGGTTTCAAAGATACTATGCAAAGGAACAGGGACTCGATAGGTGAGTGCTTGAGAATCCCCATCGTGGTTTCCGCGATTCCGGGAGCGAAGGCGTAATCAGATGAAATATCAAGTAAATTAATTGTGTGAGAGCTGCATGCTCCGCTTCGTAAGGCGATGGAGGAAGGAAGACAATCCACAGAACCGAATCCTGCGAAGTGCAGTCGTGTGAGTGGTAGGGTGTTAAACAGTTGGTGCATTTTGATGAACCCAGAGGCCAGCAGAAGCGGATCGGACCCATGGAGAAGAAGGTGGAAATCCCGAAGATTGCGCGTATTTGAAGGCTCGATAAGGAAACGGGTAAGGAATCTCATCGCAGTTCGGGCCTCCAGTGGGGAGCAAGGGATGGAACAGAACATCTTTTCGGGGGGTTTGAAGGTGTGAATAGCAGACCACAGTCCAAGAGACGCATATCCGCTCGGTTCATGTAGTGTCACTTCTGAGCCCCCTTCACTTGTGTCGTTCGCCTCAAGCCCACAGCGGTGCAAGTACTCTGGTAAGAGCGATCGACCTATGGATCGTGAAGCAAGTACCAATGTTCGAAGATCGTCATTGTCCAGATGGGTGGAAATCATAAGAAGTAGTTCGACAGGCATGTCCTGGATCCCTGTGCACTACAAAAGTTGTTACGGAATGGAAATTTGCATGAACGGTCAGCGTACAAGGTGTGTTTGATGCTGCTGTACTCGGCGTCTCTTAACTGCCTTCCAACGATTACAATCGGTTGATGAGCAAAAGCGCCGTTTCCGCTCATTTCCGTCTGGTGGGCGCTCCAACTGTTGGGTTTATGAGCGGAGGACAGTCAGACATACGCATTGGCACAGAGGCTCACCCGGTGACGTTTGCAATTGCGTGGTGGTGATGGTGGTGGTGACACAGTATTCCCTCGTCGTTTGACTGCAGTCGAATGGCGAAGGGGATTAAGCAATGAAGGGTTCAATACCATGCTTGCGATCGGGTTGTTGTGATACAGAGGCGATTGTCACCGTCATGGTCTCCATGGGTTTAAATACCTTGAGAAGGTGCAGGTACTATTGTGGGCTCAAACTGTATATTCGGGAGATCGAGACGCATATGCGTATACATCGGCAGCTCGTCGTAATTGGTTAGGGAGAAACGAGTCATTATCACACGACGAGGATAATTGTTATCGCCAACAAGCACGATGACGAGCGACCAACAGTTAGCGCGTTTGGGAAGAGATAGAAGACATTCTTACGTGTACTTCTCAAAAGCATAGAACACAGTGCCCTTTTGCAGCACTGTCGAGGAGAGAAGGGTATCACCCAGCACGCATGTTCATGAGAGCGGCACTAACTTTGGGGATAATTGTTCTCGCCGTGGGCGCCTATAGGGCGGTCCCTTACGCTTAGAGGTGAGATCATTAGTGGGTCTGAGCGTCAGACTGCGTAATAAAAGGTCCATACTTACCATGAGGTTTTATCAATGTATACGATCGACCACGCCGAGCGTGCTCTTCGGCAACACGATCCGACCGAGAAGACCCTCAAACGATACAGTATTCCTGTACTACAGGAGTTATGTGTCAAGCGCGGCATCGATGTGGGTGGCTCGAGTCGCCCGCTGAAGAAGCCATATATCGATGCACTATTGATCCACGTGAGATGAACTCACCGTCGCTTGTCCTTTATTCACCATGGAAGCTAGCGTGGGCAGCATAGTCGCAGGGACAGGGATCAATTAAGATTGAAGATTCGACTTCCGAATTTCTTGCCTCAACGCGTGATTACTCTCCCAAGACCTGACGGCACCTCTGAGCAGAGCATCGCCGATGAAAACCGAGGCCATCAACAGCAAGAACACAGCGATGAACCAGCAAGCACTTTCCGATTTACACAGCCCACAGCAGCGGAGCATTCACACAGCGAGGTCGACACATTCTACGTCCGGCATGCATTGACTCCAGCACCGACAGACGATCAAGAGAAGATGCCTGACGGAAATACTGATTGTACGTCTGCTCCTGGGTGTCAGTCAAACACAATTGCAATTCCAAGCAAACGATCCTACCCTTTTGGGAAGGATGCGCCGAGGAAAAAAAGAAAAGTGGAAAGTTACATCCTTGTGAGGATTTACGAACAACGAAAGGACCTGGAACATATGAATGAGATCGAATATCCCTTGACGCCAGACGGTGGACTTGATCTTGTGGGGTTATCTCAAAAATTAAACGTCAGACAGTGCCAGGCAAGTCGGTTCAATATCATACCGATCTGTGGCGTTGGCTATGCTGACTGTCTCCTAAGGTGCTGGACGCCCGCTCTTCACGACCGTGGTTTAGCAAGCGCCTTGTTTTGGAAAGCGGTGCCATTAGGCTGTTGAAAGCAAAAGAAGGGTATTTACGGGTGGTAGTTCAATCATCCTCGTAGCTGCTCAGTGATCGGAGGGTATAAACCACTACTGCAAGATCCCTGTTTCAGCCAACCCCATGCCTCTGTCTGTCCAGATATAACGACCCCTCGTCGTCATCCCAAATTTACAGGCTTCTTTCATGCCGGCATTAAGTATCCACTGTACAAGAAACTGTGCATACAACCAATGCGTTTGTCCGACGGGATAGGACCTCAAATTATAGGAGTGTTACGATAGACTGGCAAATGATGGGGGGAGACGGAAAAACGAACATGATTGTTGTGGAAGGTAGCGGCTGTCTCGTTGCAACGGTCCATGTTATGAGGAGACATAACATCTATCGAGAATGTAACATGACAAGGCAGGCGAAATGGATTTCTTTGACATGGGGTGCCATTATAGACCATTTGCTTTGACACTGCTTTGGTGTCCGGGTCGCTCCCATGGCCTTTGAAATGGAAACCCAAAATCCTCGAGCGGACATGTCCGATTTACCTTCCCGGGCCAACTCCTCAATTGCGTGATGAAGTTGGCCTTCCTCCTCCGAAGACCAGGCTCCTTTTCCATACAGATGCAGCGTCAGAAGGTCTTGATAGAACACATATCAGGAGACATACCTCTCCGTCTGATGCCCTGATATTGTGTGTGTTGGCGAAACCGGTCGCTACAGTCGGCCGGTGAGCGCTGCACTAATTCTGCGACGGCAACCCAGTCATTTCCTTTCTTCTGGACAGCTCTGTTGGGAGGAGGGAGATAAGAAAGGAAACATGTGGAGACTGACAGACGTCTCACCTGCGCAGCTGCTCATCCTCCGCAGCCCCCCACTTCCCTGCTTTAGCAAGGGGATCACGCGCACGCCGAACGTGGTAAAAGACGGACTTGACCCCCCTCTGGGGCACGGCACGAGCTAAAGCACACATATAACACATATATCGGCATTACTTGAGTATACACCGACCGATGCGGCTCCAAAACCCATTAGTAGGCTGGGAAGAGTATATGAGATCATCCAACTGCTCGTCATCCAGGTCATTTTCCTAAACGGCAGTGCGTTAGCAAAACAAATGATGATTCCAATGCATTGCGCACCTTCTTGTACGTCCCTAATGCGGCATGAACTTGTCCTACCTCCTCCCTAGTGAACGGACCCTTACGACATGATATGCCTGAGCAAGTTGAAAATCACGTCTGAGGCTAGAAACTTCAAAAGCTCACTCACCAGCGTCCCCGAATTGCTTGACACTCATCCATTGTGTTGCTAGGAACTCGGGTATGTCCTCTGGAGATACAGTACAATGCTGATTCATATGCTATATTTCCTGGAGGACATTAGTGAATGCGGAGGGACATACTTCGTTCCGACATACGCAATTGAGTATAACCAGGTGGAACGCAAAAAGGGGAAATGTTCATAGGTGGCGAGTTAAGTATCTGTCTACTACACGGCCGCTACGAGCCGGAGTCGCGGGCCGAAGTGGCCACAGGAAGGAATTATTGCAGCAAGTCCCAAGTCTAATATAATAAGATTATTTCAGTGTCTCACTGTGGGGCACGAACACTGAGGATCCAAGGCGAACTATCTGAGTGTACAAGTAAGGCCGCTACGAGGTACGCGCATGCACGCGTACGCACTGGTAACTACATTTCAACTATGGACGGTGTTCTTTAATGACAGGTAAAGCAAATGTCCATGTGAGCGAATCAAGTCCCTTTCCGTTCGCTAGGTGCAGCCTCGGCATGCGTGTGCATACAGGCGCGCGCGACTTCGACACGTCATACGGTCTGTGCGCAAGCGCGCGATGGGTGGTAAGGACGAAAAATGATAACTAGGGGTAATGTGTCACAGCGACAATAAGAGGAATGGGGACATACAGGACATCCTAGTTGGGTTCGCAGTCGATGTAGATAATGTCCTGCTCAGCAGGGCCTTGAGGAGAGGCGATGGTCTGGAGGCGCGCGCGTTTACGCTGCCGGGATGAGCTTGATGCTGATGTGGGAGCGGGGTCCACAGCCTCACGCAGCCGGTCGAGATCCTGCTGCACACCTTGGAGTTCCCTCAGCACACCATCGAACTCCTGGCGGAGAGTGGTGAGCTCTTTGAAAGCTTCATCGCGCTCCTCTCCGAGACGATCAATCCGTTGCTGGAAAGGCTGAGCCTCCGCGCGGTCACGGGCTTCCCATGCGCGGGCCATTGACTCGTCGTCCTTGTGATCGTCGAGATGGAACTGCAAGTGGCGGCACACATGACATTGTTGGCCATGTGTGATGATGCGACGAGTCTGGTTGTAAGTCCAACGTAGGACTGGAGGGGGAGGACGACCAGTCTGTTTGGTTCTGGCCATGTATAAGAGCTGAGTGAAAGACAAGACAAAAGAAAAAGGGAATCGCGGAATTACGTTGTGCCTGCTCGACTCTCCGCCCGTCGGGAATATGCTTATTGAAATGCAGGGGCCTCCTTTTTAGGAAATAGGTATGATCTGCACGCATGGAGGGAGAGGGAAGATGCAAGCGAGCGACTGTGGGAGAGAGAGAGGAGAGTGAGTCCAGGGAAGATCAGAGTGCCAGCATGAGGAGGTACGTACGTTCTTGCGGGGTCAACCAATATACCCCCCCCATTCACATGTGCAACGCAACACATATGCACATATACGTAAAACACATATCGATATCAGCAATGAGACGTAAGTTTACAACATCCTGCTCATTAAGGTATGAAATGGCAAGCAAATAAATAAATAACACGGGGTTGTGAGGCCGCAATTATATGGACCCAGGAGAAGGGGAGAACTGGGAAACATGAGACATCCACTTAGCCACAGCGACGACCACTACATACCACCCCAGCAGACTACCGTCCTCAGAAGCCTGAGCACATTACGTCGCTATTTAGCCAGTGACCGCCTCTGAAACACGATGTACGCGCTGTGAGATACAAATTCGGATTCCAAACAAAATATGAACGATCACTGACTCGTGGTGGAACAAAGGGGAGACCTGATTCGTGAGCGCAAGGTTAAGTATCTGTCCACTACACGGCCTGTGCAAACCGGAGAACGACGGGCCGTAAGTGCCCTATCACCATGCGGCGATAATTGCCCTATCACATGCGGCGATAATTGCCCCGATGACGGAGATATGCGCTTTCATGCAAAATTCTCCTGGCAAAATGCTGGATCTGGCGTGCTCACGTATGTAAAGTGTTTTGTGAATCTGGTCAGGAATGCTTGTCGTTCGGCCAGCCCTGAGGCAGATCTATGATCCCAGTGACGTCGTACGCTTTTGCCGGCCATAGTGCCGAGTGCACGGAGTTCATATCAATGGCATGTATTAAGTTTGAAGCGTCATATCGTAGTAAATCTACGAGGACTGTATCAAACCATGGAACATATTGACATTGTCATGAACAACCTGCTATGGTACATGCTATATCATATATCAATCCTGTGAAGTCCTGGAGTCAGAGCAGCGATGAGTCATAGCAATAGGTGGGAGTGGAGGGGGGACATACGGTACATCCTGCTCAGATTCGCAGTCAATGGCAATGACGTCCCGCTCTGCATGACATAGTGGGGTTGAGGAGTCTTGATGAGCGATGGTCGCGAGGCGCAGGCGTTTATGCTGTCCGGATGAGCATGATGGGGAGGCGGGAGTGCAGCCCACAGTCTTGCGTGGCTGATCGACGGCACGATCCACAAGGGCGCGCTGTAGTTCGTTGCGCGCGTCGAGGCTCTCCTTCAGCTTCGTTCGCGCATTTCCGAGTTCCTGACGCAGCGCCGCGAGCTCTTCGAGGAAGTCGTCCCGCTCCTGTTCGAGACGATCAATCCTTCCCTGGAAAGGACGAGAAGCGGCGCGGTCACGGGCTTGATATGCAGAGTCCAGCGACTTTTCTTCTTCAGACTTTTCTTCGTCATCCATTGTAGCTGCGAGGTGATGCTCCTGCCACCTCCGGCAAGGAATGCAGTGGGACGGATGTGTGATGACGCGCAGCCTTTCGTTGTATCTCCAAGTCCAAGTCAAAGGCTTATGATGATAAGTCTTTTGGCCGCTTCTGCCAAACGGGGACCATGACGCGGACATAAAACCACCGCGTCTGTGAACAAGAATTTCTTTGGCTTCGGACATGTCTGAGAAGGGACCTCGAAATGGAGAGCTGCGAGGAGATGTGAACGAAAAACGGTGGGGGCGGGATTTACGTATTGAGCTCCCGCCCGCTCATATGTTCCTGCCACGCTTTCTGAGTTATGCATTCGAGGCCGAATAGAATTGAGTGAGCCGAGCTACTGATTGGCTCGTGGCTACGTGGGCTAGTTAGCCGTGGAATTCCCAATTGCAGCACGAACCACATCGCCGGCAATGTGTGATGATGTGTAGTGTCTCGTTGTTAAGTCCGATGTGGGACCGGCCTCAGAGGACAAGCGGTTCTGTTTAGTTCTGGTCCGAGTGAAAGATAAGACAACAAAAAAGGGAATGTGGAATTTACGTACTGCCTGCATGTGCCTCGCATGAGAATATGCTTATTGAAATGCAGTGGCTTCCTTTTCTGGAAATAGGTATGATCTGCATGCATGGAGAGAGAGGGAAGAGGAAGGGAAGATGCGAGCGAGCGACTGTGGGGGAGAGAGAAGAGAGTGATTCCAGGGAAGATCAAAGTGCCAGCATGAGGAGGTACGTACGTTCTCGTGGGGTCAACCAATCCCCCCCCCCCTCACACGTACGTACGCAACACATATGCGCATACAGATATTGATATCGGCAATGAGACAAAGTTATTTCATGAGTAAATTTACAACATCCTGTTCATAAAAGTATGAAACGGCCCCAGAAGCCTCCAGCTCAACAGTGCAGCACCCGTGTTTCGACTCGATCACTTTCCCCACTTGCCCAGTCCAGCGGTGTCCGATAATGAGTACCTTGTTGCCTTCGGATGGCGGCCACGGGATTAGATAGGTTGGGTTGATGGAAATCTGGGCGGGTCTCCCCCTCTGGATCACAGAGACGACAACTTCATTCGGTTGTGCTTCGATCTTTTGCCTTGCAGCTGGAACTGTCTTTGCACCAAGTCCCTCTATCTTGGCATGTAAAGATGACGTTGGGACACCCCGAACATAAAATGGGATACATTCCTCACATAACCGTTCCTGGATTTCTTCCGCAAAGAGCCAGTGTTTCCAGACTCGTTTGGAATAAGCATGAAGAATTCAGTATTCACCAAAGAACTCACCAGGTCCTTGAGGCAGGCTCCAAGGCGAGGATGCGCTCTCCTCGTGTTCCACAGGTTCTGGAGTGATTGACCTCGGTAGATCTTCTGGAGGAGGCGTAAGGTTGGAGCGACTCGACGACGCTATCGACATATGTCTATCGAAAACGCTTGTGAGGGGAGACGTAATGAATGGGTCATCGTGGTTCGTGAGGAACTCACTCGAGTTGAATATCATCAAGCTTGACCCGTTGGCGTAGTGGGCCATGAGACATCAGCTTTGCATCCAATTCAACGTCGACACTACTGCCGTCGTCTGCTTTGACGAGACCATGATACCCCTTTAGGGGACCTCTGATAATAGAGACTCTCCGTCCCTCCCAAACGCCATTGCGCTCGGGCTTGGGCAGAGCCGTGGTTTGGACGCCCGAAACTGCTATGTCGTCTTGGTCAATCAGAACCTGAAGACTGTCTGTATTTGCTGGAAGAATGGATCTCAATAAACTCACGCGCTGCCCGTTGGTCTCGTCTATAATCTCTGCTCTGCCACCAGAGATTTGCGTTACAAGGCCCCTGCGCGTGGCCCCACCTGCCCCAGGAAATTCGACATACAGACCACGCTTGAGTTGGAAAAAACGGTGGGGAGCAGTGTAAAACTGAAGGCTAAATGCTGATGTATATTGCCGTTTTCAGCGCACTTGGCGGAGCTTGAATCCACCCAAATCGGTG
>JAGFNK010001072.1:0-15369 GCA_025769875.1 Russula earlei
AACGAGCGTTCCCTCTCGTTCTTTTCAGGGCTCGGCGCGGATCTTTTTGGTAGCGGGTACCTCTTTTGCGGCAACGGAACAACAGCCAAATACAAGTTCAAGTTCCCTCGTGCGATTTCTGATGCTTGCGACCACTTCTTCCCTCAGCAACCGCAGCGCCTTTCTGCCCCGGTTCGTGGGCACAGGCACGGTGAGGTAACCCCCCAAATAGAGCACAGCGCGAACCGCGCTTATCGTGATCCTTGGAGAGAGGAAAGTGCTACTAGTAGTGGCCCTCGAACCGTGCATTCGTCTTCCCATGGACGATTTGCGACAGGTGTGGCTGGGACCAACCCGCTGCGCTGCCGTGAAGTGTGGTCGCGCGCGTTGTTCGGTTCGGGGACGACCGGGCGTTCGACGGGCGGAGGTTGCACCGTCGAAAGCGGCGTGCATCACTCACTGCACACCTAATCATGTACCACCTTCGTTCGTTGGTCTTGCCTGTTGACACGCGAGTCTGCCCGGTAGCGAGCGTCCGCACAGAGTGACGATGCTCGCGGCGTGGATATTTTTATCTGATGGCAGCTCACACCGGGATACAAAGTGGTAACTCCTGGTGAGGAAAGGTCGAGATGAATACCCGGGACTTTGCAGGTTCTCGCCCCTCGTTGAGGGCGACGTCCGCGTCCATACGTACCAACACGATGGCAGGAAGTACTATCACTGACCCACCAATTGGACAGCTTACTAAACTACCTGGCAATCAGTCAGAACTTGTAGACACTGAAAATAATGATTGCCATTTCTTTCAAATGGGGGGTAAAAGTACTGATTAATGTGAATCCACTGATGTTTTTTTTGTCAGAATATGCTCATTTGATGTTTTCCCCTTTCTTGTGTTTTTGGAGAGATGTCATACAGAATGATACTGTCACTGACCCACCAACCATGCAGCTTACTAAGCTGCCTAGCACTTGGTAGCTTTTGACTTTTAGTGGTAGGTTGGATGATCAAGAATTACCATAAAAGGTGATTGGGTTGGCAAGAGAATTGGGGGTTCAATCATGTCTTAAATTACACATATTGTTATGGTGTCACCACTGTTGGAGTGTTAGCTCAGGGTTCAGTGGGGCCAAGTCCCAATGACTTGTTGCAAGGGTTCAGTGGGGCTGGCTCAAGAGAGACCGGATCAAGGGTTTATCATCTCAAGACTAAGTCAAGGATTGTCATGAACCATTCTCCGGAGAGGGCCCTTGAAGGACCCTTCCTTATGATAGGAAACCCAGTCCCTATGGTGTCACCCTGTTCACACGGACAAAAGGGGTGAGTAGAGGTGTCCACAATATTGCATGCGCATTGTCACGCAAGTGATTCTCGGCACAATCAACATACAGCAAGCCCCACTTAATGGCAACCCTTTTAGCAATAAAGGACAGTATTATAGCCTCCCTAAGGACCCTTTAGGATGACTCTAAGTGCCCTACAATAGGCACTAACACAATACTAAAGACCATACAACACATTATTAGACTAACTCTAATAACTATAGAATGAACTATAAAGCAATACTACAGACCTTAGTAGAAGTATTAGGGTCGACTCTAAGGACCCTAATAGAACTATATAAGGGGCCTTATAGACAACTCTATCCCTTGAACCAAACTACAAGTCCCCAAATGACCGGCCCTAAACTAACTAACAGCAAATGAATCAGGTGCTTTGCATGTGTACTGGAGCAGTGAACACGTGGACAGTAGAGGCTCTTACTCATCATTAGGAACCCTCTTACTCAGCAGCTTACTGAGCATGACTGAGCATGCTCAGTAAGCATACTCCAACTTCTTACTTATCCACCTATTGTGCTTGATAACAAGGTTATGACTTGTTCCCTATTTAGCAGTTCTCTTGTAGTATATAAGCACCCAATAGAGTAATGGACAGTCTTCAGACTGTCCATTTGTTTACAGCATTCTCTATCCCTGGGATACTCCTTTAAGGACTGTCCCCTTGTGACCATTCTGGCCTCTTCCCTGTGTATGTTAAGATTCTCGTGTTTCTTCGACTGTCACTTGATCACCCATGCTTTGCTGATTCATCTGGCTTAGTGATTGCTTACTGATCGATTGCTTACTGATGTGATTACTCATATGTCTGCTTATTCATTTGGCTTAGTGATTGCTTACTGATCCTGATCAGTAATAGCTTACTCACTGCTTACCGATGTGTGACAGATACTAGGAAAGAATGACTCATGCGTGAGTGATTTCTAACATTCTTGAATTGCGCTCTCTGTATTTGGATACTACTGGTTCTTAGCTATGTGCACCCCAAGTTTCGTACGAAACAGATCAGTAGTTACCAAGATATCATATAAATAGTCTGTAGTACCAAGAAGTCAAGCCTTACACTCAACTTACTCTTTTCGACAAGACATTCACCTTGTCTACCGCTCTAAACAAACTATAGTGCAAACTCTGAGTGAAAGAGGCCCTTCTCTTCTCTTACATCCAATCTTCCTGAGATAATATCAAAGGATTTGAAGTCTAGTGCTTGAACTATATCAAGCAACTCTTTCACTAAAAGTTGGTACTAAGATCAGTCAGATCTTAACAGTGTACCTGCTCGACTCTACCAGTAACTATATCTCTTTGGTATTTGTTACTGCTTTGGACTCTACTTCTTGCCCACGCCATCTTGGACGTCTATCAACTCGTCTTCAAGCTTATCCCTTGCTCTTGAACTGGATAGTTCAACAGTGAGTCTTGACAAGGATGACCTAATCTGCAGACAGAGTTGATCTTCTGGTTTCACAGAAGAGGAGGATGATGAGAGAGGAGCAGAGGAGGAAGAGGAACACAAAGGTTCCTTGTGATGAGCTCAAGTCAAGCAGAGTATAAGCCAGCACAACACAAGTTGTGATTGAGAGAGTTTACAGAGCAGAGGGATGTGACAGGAAATGGGACAAAGCTAAGCTTGGGGCATTCCCCAGCTTCTACAGGTGCTTAAATACTGTATGTAGCAAGGCTGTACAGTACTATATGTGGAACAATAGATAAAAAGGTAAGCCAATGGCAAAAGAGGATCAATCAACAGAGGAACATAAGAAAGTAAGGCAACAGCTGTCAATCAATATCAAGGGATGAAACGGTAACCAAAGGAATGAGGGTGATAGAAGAGGACAATAACAGAAGTGGTCAGTAATGAACCAACAAGGGGGTAGATCATGACAGAGGAGGAAGAGGGACACAAGGGTTCCTTGAGATGTGCTTAGGTCAAGCCGAGTATAAGCCAGCACAAGCAAGGTGTGATTGGGAGAGGATACACGGCAAGGGATGCAACAGGAAATAGGACAAAGCTAAGCTTGGGGCATTCCCCAGCTTCTACAGGTGCTTAAATACTGTTTGTAGCAAGGCTGTACAGTACTATATGTGGAACAATAGATAAAAGGTAACCCAATGGCAAAAGGGATCAAGAACAATAGATGATAGTGAGCCAATAGCAAAGGAGCTTAAACAATAGATGAAACATAGATAGTGAAATGCAAGGAACCATCCACATCAAGGGATGAAACAGTAACCAAGGGAAATGGGGGTGAAGTAGTAAAAATGGAAACAAGGGTTAGAGACGAAACAAGGGGAGATTACAACAGACTATCAAAGCCACAAAAGCTGCAAAGGCTCTTTCTAAGAAAGAAAGAGAAGAATTTATTAAGATGCTGACTGAAGAGGCTGAAGAAGGAGAAGAACAGGATTTTTCAAATGCCTGAGCATAATGGTGATCACTCAGGCCCTAGGTGTTACCAATGTATATAATACTATTAAGAAGTCAATGCAGGTCAATTTGATGATATACATTGGAACCACAAAAGCCGAAAAGAAGACCACACTAATTGATAGCAGAGTGACTGAATGCTTCATATCCCTGAAATTAACGCAAGAACTTCAACTAAAAACACAAAAACTATCCACACCAAGGACAGTTAAAAACATCAACAACACCCCCAATCATCTAGGAAAAATTACCCAGGCTGTAGACCTAGAACTAAAACTGCTAGGGCAAAAGAACAGACATCAATTCCTCATAGCAGATATTGGACAGGATGACTTAATCTTGGGATACCCCTTCCTCAAATTAACCAACCCCAAAATAAATTAAAAGGAACACTGATGGGGAGGATAACTCTATCCAGAAGTCAAGAAACACCAGATTGGATAAAGAGCCTTGCCAACTGGGAAGAAGGCAATGAGCTCTGGATACAGACTCAACTATGAAAGACTACAATTGCCCAGCAACTAGCAGCACCACAAACAGACACAAGACAACTAACCTGGCAACAAATAGTTCCCACCCAATACCATAAGTATGGTCAAGTTTTCATGGAACAAGAATCAGAGAGGTTTCCTGGACCAAGGAAATGGGATCATGCCATTGACCTTAAATTGGACACCCTAACTACAATCAATTGCAGAGTCTATCCTTTGTCACCCAAAGAAAAAGAAGAACAAGGAAAATTCCTTGAACAAAACTTATGACTGAAGCAGATTGGAAGATCTAATTCACCATATGCAAGTGGCTTTTTCTTGATTAAAAAGAAAGATGGCAAGTTTTGACTAGTACAAGACTATAGAAATCTTAACAAATGGACTATACCCAACATCTACCCACTCTCTCTGATCCCTGAATTAATACATGCTCTAGCAGGCAAAGAACTTTTCACTAAATTTGATATCAGATGGGGCTACAACAACATTCAAATCAAAGAGGGAGATGAATGGAAAGCCACCTTCACAACAAGTGATGGACTATTTGAACCAATGGTGATGTTCTTTGGATTGACCAACTCCCCAGTGACCTTCCAAACCATGATGGATGACATATTTCAAGAGGAACTTGCTGTTGGGACTCACTGTTGAACTATCCAGTTCAAGAGCAAGGGATAAGCTCAAAGACAAGTTGATAGACATCCAAGACTGCATGGGCAAGAAGTAGAGTCCAAAGCAGTACCAAATACCAAAGAGGTATGGTTACTGGTAGAGTTGAGCAGGTACGCAGGGAAGAGGCCAGAATGGTCACAAGGGGACAGTCCTTAAAGGAGTATCCCAGGGATAGAGAGTGCTATAAACAGATGGACAGTCTGAAGACTGTCCATTACTTTATTGAGTGCTTATATACTACAAGAAGATTGCTAAATAGGGAACAAGTCTTAACCTTGTTATCAAGCATAATAGATGGATGAGTAAGAAGTCAGAGTGTGCTTACTGAGCATGCTCAGTCATGCTCAGTAAGCTGCTGAGTAAGGAGGCTCATCCTGATGAGTAAGAGTCTTTGCTGTCCACATGTTTACTTCTTTAGTACACATGCAAAGCACCTGATTCATTTCCTGTTAGTTAGTTTAGGGCCAGTCATTTGAGGACTTGTAGTTTGGTGCAAGGAATAGAGTTGCTTATAAGGCCCCTTATATAGTTCTATTAGTGTCAAGACTCACTGTTGAACTATCCAGTTCAAGAGCGAGGGATGAGCTCGAAGACGAGTCGATAGACGTCCAGTACCGCGTGGGCAAGGAGTAGAGTCCAGAGTAGCAACAGATACCAGAGAGGTATTGTTACTGTGAGAGTAGAACAATCACACAGGGAAGAGGCCAGGATAGTCACAAGGGGATGGTCCTTAAAGGAGTATCCCAGGGATGGAGAGTGCCGTAAACAAATGGACAGTCTGAGGACTGTCCGCTACTTTATTGAGCGCTTATATACTACAAGAGAACTGCTAAATAGGGAACAAGTCATAACCTTGTTATCAAGCACAATAGAGTGATGAGTAAGAAGTCTGAGGATGCTTACTGAGCATGCTCAGTCATGCTCAGTAAGCTGCTGAGTAAGAAGCTTCTCTTGATGAGTAAGAGCTTCCATTGTCCACGTGTTTACTGCTTTAGTGCACGTGCAAGCACCTGATTCATTTCCTGTTAGTTAGTTTAGGGCCGGTCATTTGAGGACTTGTAGTTTGGTTAGGGAATAGTGTTATCTTATAAGGCCCTTATATAGTTCTATTAGGGTCCTTAGAGTCGACCCTAATACTTCTATTAAGGTCCTTAGTGTTGCCTTATAGTTTGTTCTATAGTTATTAGAGTTGGTCTAATAACGCGTTGTAGGGCCTTTGATACTAGGTTAGTACCTATTGTAGAGTTCCTAGGGTCGTTCCAAAGGGTCCTTAGGAAGGCCCTAATACTGTCTTTTGTTGCTAGAAGGGTTGCCTTTAAGTGGGGCTTTGCTGTATGTCGATTGTGCCGAGAATCGCTCATGCAACAATGCGCGCGCGATATTGTGGACACCTCTACTCACCCCTTTTGCTCGTGTGAACAGGGTGACACCATAGAGGCTGGGTTTCCTCCTATAAGGAAGGGTCCTTCAAGGGCCCTCTCCGGGGAATGGTTCATGACAATTAGGGTCCTTAGAGTCGACCCTAATACTTATATTAAGGTCCTTAGTATTGCTTCATAGTTTGTTCTAAGGTTATTAGAGTTAGTCTAATAATGCATTGTAGGGCTGTTAGTGTCTTGTTAGTGCCTCTTGTAGAGCACTTAGAGTTGTTCTAAGGGGTCTTTAGAGAAGCTATAATGCTGTCCTTTATTGCTAAAAGGGTTGCCACTAAGTGGGGCTTGCTGCATGTTGATTGTGCCGAGAATCGCTCACGCAACAATGTGCGCATGATATTTGGACACCTCTACTCACCCCTTTTGTCCATGTGAACAGAGTGACACCATAGAGGCTGGGTTTCCTCTCATATGGAAGGGTCCTTCAAGGGCCCTCTCCAGGAAATGGTTCATGACACTTGCTCAAGGATGGTTAAAGATCTACATGGACAATATCATTATCGCTACACAAGATGACAAAATGGAACATCAATCTAAAGTTGAACACATCTTGTCTAAATTAAAACAACATGACCTATACCTCAAGCCTGAAAAATGTCAGTTCCACAAAAAGAAAGTCAAATATCTGGGAGTGATCATCAGTGAAGGAAAAATAACTATGGACCCAGTCAAGGTCAAAGGAATCAAAGACTGGCCTACACCAAAAACACTAAAAGAAGTTCAAAATTCTGCAACTTTTTATCCCAAACTTCTCACTGAAAGCCAGACCCCTTAATGATCTGACAAAGAAAAATAACAATGGGAATGGACACCTAAAGAAGAACATGTGTTCTAAACATTAAAAGAAACATGGTATCCCTACCCAGTCCTATGAACACCAGATTGGACCAAACAATTCATTCTTGATACAGATGCATCTGGATTTGCCATAGGAGCAGTCATCTCTCAAGAACACAATGAAGATGACTCCACCCAATAGCATTTTATTCGAGAACACTATTAGATGCAGAAAGGAACTATGATGTGCATGACAAAGAACTGGCAGCTGTCATCTTCTGCCTAAAAAGTGGCCAACCATTCTTCCTTGGCACAGAAAAACCAGTAAGAATGAGGACCGACCATAAAAACCTTACATAATACAAAGAACCACAAAAATTAACTGGATGACAAGCAAGATGGATGCAATACATGCAAGACTTCAATGTAACCATGGAACACATCCCAGGGCATACTCACACCATTGCTGACACTCTTTCTCATCAAAAAGACCTTAACAAGGGGGTAGAAGAACAAAAAACCACTCTCCCCCCACCTGAAATTTTTACATGAAAAGTTTACCTACCTAACAAACTAGTCAAACAATGAGAAATTCTACAACAATTCCATGACTCTCCATCTGCAGGACACCCCAGGATAGCCAACACCTGGAACCTAGTCAAACAACACTACGAAGGGCCTAAACTACAACAATTTGTAGAACAGTACATTGAAGGTTGTGCCAAATGTCAAGAATCCAAGACCAACATACCTAGAAAGAAAGCCACAACATTCCCAATTGATACACACATAGAACAAGGCCCCTTTCCATATGTATCAATGGATCTCATCACAGACTACCCAAGTCAGACAGATTTAACAGCATCCTTACCATTGTTGATCAAGGATGTTCCAAAGCAACAAAACTCATTCCTTGTAGCAAAACAATCGATGGAACAGGTGTAGCACATATCTGAAGCACCTTGTACCCTGGTTCAGCATCCCAAAAGAATCATAGCTGACAGAGACCCTCAATTTGCATCAAACTTCTCCAAAGCCTTGTGTAAAAGTCTAGGCATCAAACAAAACATGTCCACTGCATTTCATCCACAAACTGATGGACAGACTGAAAGAATGAACACCTGGCTGGAACAATACCAAAGACCCTGGACCATGACCCATCCTCATGCATGGGCAAAAATGCTCCCAATCACCAAATATGCACACAACTCATGGAAACATGAGATATCACAGCAATCACCACATGAACTCCTCATGGGATTCAAACCCCAGATCAACATCAATCTAGAAGACAACAATGTACCAGCCTCCACTGATTGCCTCAAGGAACTAGAACAGGCTAGAAGAGATGCACAACAACTTTTGGAACGTAAACAACAACCCCTAGGACCTGACATCCTGGAAATGAAAGAAGGGACCCTTGTATGGCTAGAAGCTAAAAACCTCAAGACATGAGGGACATGCCAGTTATTGCCTAAACAATACAGACCCTTGACTATTATAAAGAAAATTTCCATCTGTAAAGCCACAGGGATCAAACAAAATTTAAGCACCACCTTTCACCCATGCACAGATAGACAAACTGAGTGGATGAACCTCTGGCTGGATATAGACATATCTGAGGGAATTTGTAAATGGACGGCAAAATGACTGGCACACCTTACTCCCCATTGCTGAGTTTGCTCACAATACTTGGCAACATGAAGGCACCAGGCACACACCACATGAACTTCTCCTTGGTTTCAATCCAACTGCCAAATGGACAACAATGGACATATCTGTTCCAGATGCTGAAACACATCTCAAAATCATGGAACATGTATGATCCAGGGCACAGAAACAACTTCTGAAATGCATTAAACCATCAGAAGAACCAAGGAAACTCAAAGAAGGACAACTTGTGTGGCTGGATGGACATAATCTGGTGGTTAAGGCCCCATCAAAGAAGCTTGCCCCATGGCATTATGGACCATTTGAGGTGGTACAACAAATCACACCAGTGGCATACCACATCAAATTGCCCCCATCAATGAAAATCCACAATGTGTTTCATGTGGATCTTCTCATGCCATTCACTGAAACAGGGGCATATGGCAAAGCTTTTACCTGACCACCACCTGACATTGTACAAGGAGAGGAAGAACATGAAAATTGCTGCCATCATTGGAGACAGAAGTACCAAGGAAGGACACAGTACCTTGTTCATTGGGATGGATATCTGGTTTTGGAGCACTCATGGGTCAATTCTGCTGACCTTCATGTTCTGGCTCTACTCAAAGAATACTTGAACTCTAAGACAATTTCCCCTGCAGGTGGACAAGCTCATGTATAAAAACTCTCCTCCAGAACTCAAGACTGCAGAACATCTTCTACAGCTTGCTTGTCATCTCATCCACTCCACTTACCAAACTCCTTCCTCACCTTCTTCACCTTCAAACTCACCCTCTTCTCACTACTGTCAATGTCTCATTCCCCAGTTTGTCAGGACTCACTGTTGAATAATCCAGTTCAAGAGTGAGAGAGAATCTTGGAGACAAGTCAACTGAGTTCTAGGACAAAGTTGGCAAAGAGCACAGTCCAAACAAGTAACAAGTACCAGAGGGGAACTGGCACTGGTTGTGAGAGGTGATCATGGAAAGAGAGAGCCAGGGTTTACTAGATAAGGTGGTCCTAAAGGAGTACCTTTGGAAATGGAGTGCCACAAATCAAATGGACAGTCTGAAGACTGTCCACTACTTTATTGAGCGCTTATATACTACAAGAGAACTGCTAAATAGGGAACAAGTCATAACCTTGTTATCAAGCACAATTGACAGATGAGTAAGAAGTTGGAGTATGCTTACTGAGCATCCTCAGTCATGCTCAGTAAGCTGCTGAGTAAGAAGGCTCCTATTGATGAGTAAGAGCCTTTACTGTCCACATGTTCACTGCTTTAGTACATGTGCAAAGCACCTGATTCATTTACTGTTAGTTAGTTTAGGGCCGGTCATTTGAGGACTTGTAGTTTGGTTCAGGGAATAGAGTTGCCTATAAGTCCCCTTATATAGTTCTATTAGGGTCCTTAGTATTGCTTTATAGTTCATTCTAAGGTTATTAGAGTTAGTCTAATAACATGTTGTAGGGCTTTTAGTATCTTGTTAGTGCCTCTTGTAGAGCACTTAGAATCATCCTAAAGGGTCCTTAGGGAGGCTATAACACTGTCCTTTATTGCTAAAGGGGTTGCCACTATGTGGGGCTTGCTGTATGTTGATTGTACTGAGAATTGCTCACATGACAATCCGCACACAATATTGTGGACACCTCTACTCACCCATTTGTCCATGTGAACAGGGTGGCATCATAGAGGCTGGGTTTCCTCTAACAAGGAAGGGTCCCTCAAGGGCCCTCTCCAGGAAATGGTTTTACGACACAGTTTATATTCCATCCTCACCTGTCCCAACTTACTCATCCACTGTCTACTGCCCTCATCCCCAGTCCCAACTTGTGCCTCCCCAGCTCTTGCCTACCCTTCCCCCAACACTTTCCTATGCCAATGTCATGTCCTCCCCAATTGGCAAGAAGGTCCTAACCCTTCAAGAACCCTCCAGCCTACAAGTGTGATGAGGACAACACTGCTGCTTGAGTCTGTCTCTCACCTCTATCACCATCAGTCTCCCTCTCCTCCACCCTCCTTGGATCAGAGTGCAATGCCCTGGGACTTGACCTTTTCCCAGCATGCACTCCATCCCCATTCTCCCTTGCCAAGCAGTTTGAGGCTGCCAAATTCTTTGATGCACCTCACCTCCCACAACCCAGCCCTGACTGGATCCCCCCCTCTGACTACCCCCTTATTGACTTCACAGTCCCCAAGTACCCAGGAGGGGTCATGTACAGGGCCAACTGGTTCTTATCAAGCTGGATGCTCAACCAGAACCCCTCATCCATGCAACCATTGGCAAGGGAGCCCCCATTTTATTCCTGAGTATTCACACCAATCCCTGCTGCCTGGCCCATCTCAATCCACAATAAGGAACAGTGGGACATGCTCCTCGCTGACCAGCCTTACTCAAAACTTCATCAGCAAGGCTGTCAAGGATGACAATGACCCCTCCCTTCAGCAGAAGTCAAGTCCTACAGGTACAGGACAACGGAGATCCTCAAGAGGAGGCAAACCATACACCTCCTCTTTGCCCAAATACTCAAACATCAAGGCCACCTCAAGGAGGTTAAACAAACCCTTGCTGCTGCCAATTCTCTCAATAGGGTTACCCTTAACCTCTGATAGCAAGACAGGGATGACAAAAGAAGAAGACAGTAGTTGCTTACAGGAACTTATGCGACTCAATTCATCTTCCTCTGCCAACTCCTTCCAAGGTACTGGCTCATCCTTCACATCTAACACCCCTCAACTCCCACCAATCTCCTCCCATCACCAGAAAATCCTGCTTTCATTGTGGTGAACTGGGGCACAAATGACCAAACTGTCCCAACAGAGGAGATCATCAAACAAAAAGGGTACAATCTGCAAAGTTGGACCAGCCCTGGAGGAAAGTAGGTCAGCCTTATTGTCATTCTCACTTCTAGGGGCTTTGAGGGGGGGGTGATGTTACAACATTTTCCTTTTATGTTTACTTCTTACTCTTTGCTATGGACTGCTTGCTCTCATACGTCCCTTTACTTACTGGTCTTGTGATCTCTTACATCTTGTGATCCCTTCTGTGTTATCATGTGATCCATACACATCCAGGTAACACTGGATTGCTGTTACTTTCCCTTTGTTTGGTTCTCTTTCCTTTTATATTCACTTCTTAGTTTGACTGTGCAATGCTGCGCACTTACAGCACAGTTACTTGGTTCTGACTCATTGTGGCCTCATTCCTATGACTCCTACTTATTATGACTCCTACTATACTAGTAGCACAGTCAAAGCGCAGCTATTGCTGTGCTTCTCCTGTATATATAAGCTCAGTACTTTGTGACCAAAGCCCTAAGCTTGGTCTCTTGTAGAATCCAACCTACTCTTGTCCAACATATTCACCTGCAACCCACTTCACTCCTAATCCTCAAACCAATCCACCTCTCCATTTCATCAACTCTTCACACTACACACACCACACACCATCTACCATCTACTTTCCTTCCCTTCCTCCCTAAGAGTCTCTCTTCACTCTACTGAGCAGAGCTCTCCTCTTAAAGACCTACCTTCCTCTTCTCTCTGTGTGTTCAAGGTCTAAGACAGACTTGAGCACATATAGCTAGTGGAACCAGCCCTAGTCTATCCCATTTATAAAACACTTCAACTGCTGCAGGAATCCTTACTCTCTACAATGGGAACCAGCCCATTCTTTGAACACATCTCTACTATCAAACTCATCTTCAGGCTTGAGAACTGACATGGCTAGTTACCATGACAATTTCATCCCTTGATTGTGATGGTTTCTTATTGTTTCATCTGTTGTGTTTCATCTGTTGTGTTTCATCTGTTGTCTGATCCTCTTTTGCTACTGGCTTAGCTCTATCTATTGTTCCTGTTACACCATTTCCTTTTACGTCTACTTCTTACCTCTTGCTATGGACTGCTTGCTTGTGTACGTCCCTTTACTTACTGGTCTTGTGATCTCTTATGTCTTGTGATCCCTTCTGTGTTATCATGTGATCCATACACATCCAGGTAACACTGGATTGCTGTTACTTTCCTTTGTTTGGTTCTCTTTCCATTTATATTCACTTCTTAGTTTCGACTGTGCAATGCTGCGC
The DNA here is from genome assembly GCA_025769875.1 of Russula earlei. NCBI lineage: Eukaryota > Fungi > Basidiomycota > Agaricomycetes > Russulales > Russulaceae > Russula > Russula earlei. The sequence goes on from JAGFNK010001072.1 coordinate 12,860, forward strand.
ACCTACTGTGCAGCACAGTTACTTGGTTCTGACTCATTCATGGCCTCATTCCTATGACTCCTACTTATTATGACTCCTACTATACTAGTAGCACAGTCAAAGCGCAGCTATTGCTGCGCTTCTCCTGTATATATAAGCTCAGTACTTTGTGACCAAAGCCCTAAGCTTGGTCTCTTGTAGAATCCAACCTACTCTTGTCCAAACATATTCTCCTGCAACCCACTTCACTCTCACAAACTTAACCCACAACCACCTCTCCATTTCATCAACTCTCAACACACACCATCCACCATCTACTCTTCGCCTTTCCTTTCCTTCCCTAAGAGTCTCTCTTCACTCCCCTGAGAAGAGCTCTCCTCCTTTAAGACCTACCTTCCTCTACTCTCTCTGCGTTGTTCAAGGTCCCCAACAGACTTGAACGCATATATAGTGGAACCAGCCCTAGTGTATCCCATTATAAACTTACCCTAGCTTCTCAACGGACCGAGTCGTACTAGGAAGGGTCTATTGGCCATAACCTGTTTAGCATAAAACACTTTGACCGCTGCAGGGATCCTTACTCATTATACATGGGAACCAGCCCATTTCTTGAACACCTCTCTATCATCGACTTGTTTTCTTGTGAACTGACACGGCTAGTTACTGTGACAGTTCCACATATAGTACTGTACAGCCTTGCTACATACAGTATTAAAGCACCCGTAGAAGCTGGGGAATACTCTGCTTGACTTGAGCTTGCCTCAGGGAATCATTGTGTTCCTCTTCCTCCTCTGCCTCTTGCTCATTGTCCTCCTCTTCTGTGAAGTAACCAGAAGATCAACTCTGTCCATGGACTAGTCATTGCTTGACTTAGTCTTGGGATGCTAAACCTTGAACCAGTCTCTTTGAGCCAGCATTGAACCACTGAACCAAGTTGAGGGACTTGGCCCCCATTGAACCAGAGCTAATGCTCCAATGGCCATGATGCCATAACAGCAGCCAGTTTGTAGCATGCCAGGTCAGAGCACATGGAGTTCAGTGGGCTTGATCCAAGGGCAGGTAGGAGCAGAAGGGAGCAGGGAGCAAGGTCATTGTCAGAACTCACTGTTGAACCATCCAGTTCAAGAGTGAGATATGAGTTCAGAGACAAGTCAACTGAGTTCAAGGACAAAGTTGGTGAAGAGTACAGTCCAAACAAGTAGCAGGTACCAGAGAGGGACTGGTACAGGCTGTGAGAGATGGTCTTGGAAAGAGAGGGCCAGGATGTACTAGATAGGGCAGTCACAAAGGAGTACCCTTGGTAGTGGAGTGCCACAAATCAAATGGACAGTCTGAAGACTGTCCACTACTTTATTGAGCACTTATATACTACAAGGGAACTGCTAAATAGAGAACAAGTCATAACCTTTTATCAAGCACAATGAGAGATGAGTAAGGCATCAGGGAACACTTAGTGAGCATGCTCAGTCATGCTCAGTAAGCTGCTGAGTAAGGAGGCCCTAGACAATGAGTAAGGGCTTCTAGTGTCCATGTGTTCACTGTCTAGTGCATGTGCAAAACATCTGATTCATTTGCTGTTTGTTAGTTTAGGGCCAGTCTTTCTGAGACTTGAAGTATTGATGGTGAAGAGGTGTTCCTATAAGGCCCTTTATAAGGTTCTATTAGGGTCCTTAGAGTCAACCCTAATATCAGCATTAAGGTCCCTAGTGTTGTCTTATAGTTCATTCTGAGGTTATTAGAGTTAGTCTGATAATGTGTTCTAGGGTCTGTAGTATCTTCATTAGTATCCAATATAAGGACTTCAATGTCATCCTAAAGGGTCCTTAGAAGGTCTTTAGTGTTGTCCTTTACTGCTAGATAGGTTGCCACTAAGTAGGGCTTGCCATATGTCAATTGTGCCTAGAATCAATCATGCCACAATGCACACACAGTATTGTGGACACCTCTAGTCACCCCTTTTGGCCATGTGAACAGGGTGGCACCATGGAGCCTAGGTTTCCTCTAGTACTATCTAGTGCTTTCAGGTCAGGTCACATTGACTGCAAAAAACTGCTTGACTGAACCTGACCTGACTGATCATGAGTGAACTTTCAGTCAAGGTCAAACTGGATTGTAGAATGTCCAGTCACAGTCACATCAACTTTCAAGACTGATAAAAACTGGTCAAGACTGGTCAAGACTGGTGTGCCTGTGTGCCTGGGATTTCTGTCAAAATTTCATGGGTTTGAGGATTATGGTCATAACTAGTCATAAGTAAAGCATGACTGGGAACATGAACATGTGTGTAGGGCTGTTCACCATACCGTATTATGGGTACGGCCGTATATGTGATGGGTCCAAACGGGTCTACCTGTCCTGACCCTGTACCATATATCAACTTACTGTGAACTCAAACGGGACAGTACGGGGATTGAACGGCCATATTATGGGTAACAGGGTTATATATTAGGAACTAAACTACTGATATGACACGTTCTCATTGAAATGCAATTTCTTTTTGACTAGTATAAGGGTCCTGATGGTCTCCACCT
>JAGFNK010001073.1:0-15356 GCA_025769875.1 Russula earlei
AAATACCCGGCAGACGAGATGAAAGTAGCACCTTTACCTTGACCTGTAGTTTCTAGATGATATAGTTCTCTGATGGGACTTTGGACACCAGTTACAGTTCTAAATTAGCAGTTTTGGAAGCGCGGGTTTGGTGTCGTAAATTTTATTCAGACTGTCCTTCGAACTCCACCCTTCCGAACCCAGCTGCGACATGAATAGTACTCATGCGAACCGTGACGATAGACATCGTGAGTTGAATGTTTCATACAACTATTGTAATCAATCCCCTCGCTGCGCATAGGTCCTTGATCGTCAAAATACTCGTGAGATCTTGTGCGCTCTTCTTCATGCGATTCTCTTTCACCGCCTTTTGGGACAATAAAACCGCAAACATTCGAGGTGCTCGATGTCACCATGGTGTGTTCATTCAGATTCCGCCACGCGTCTCCTTAGTCTCCCTCCGGTGTGTAAACGTGTTATAGCCTGGCGTCGCTGATCCGGCCATGAAACGCCTCATCGAAGATAATGGTGGATGCATTTGGAAGGGTTTAGAGAATGTTGTGCCAAAGCGGGGAGAGGTTCGTTGGAGACTGTGTTGAAGTGAGGGTTGATCCACATTGTCAAAGATCTCAGTCACGCTTTGGATGAGTACTTGTTCCCGAGCACAGGAGGAAGTTGCATGGGAGCAGTGGTGCGTGTCATTACAACAACTCGTATACATTTGACCAACTGCCTTGAACAGGATTATCAACGCAGAGAGATACGGCAACCGAAATCTGAACAAGGTACGGTGCACCATCTCCTATGCATGAGGGATGCCTTGGTCGATTGACTTCTTGATTGACCCAGAGCGGCAGCAGTTCACGAAGAATCTCGCCTCGACTTTATCAAAGAGACTTGTGCACAATGCTCATGCATACATCTTCCGAGGAAGGCCGCGGAAGCTGTGCCTCCCATCACAAATTCTGAAGTCTCGCCCTTCCCTCTTAAGATATCTGTACGAGTTGGTGGTGTTGAGCTTCCATAATGGAGGTTCAGCTGAAACTTTTGTAGTGATAAGATTGTGCTCAGTTTGTGTGAATCAAGGCTAGTATCTGGAATATGTGTGAACCTTGGAAGTCCAAGCTTGGCTACAACCAATTTCTGGAGTTGCAGCCACACCAATCTGGAAGTCTGGAATCAGCAGTCTCACCAAAGTTGCTCCTTTTGCCCCAGAACTAACATCTTTAGGTTTAGTACTATCCCATAGGACATGTTGTGAATTAGTGTTACAGCATCATGGCCATTGGAGCATTAGCTCAGGGTTCAGTGGGGCCAAGTCCCTGTGACTTGGTTCAAGGGTTCAACAGGGGCTGGCTCAGAGAGATGGGTTCAAAGGTTTAGTCTCTCAAGATTACTGTCATTTTCATGTGACCTTGCACTTGCCATTTTTGGATGTCATTTCAAGTGCAAAATTAAAACTGCTATTGTCACGGTAACTAGCTGTGTCAGTTCACAAGCGGAAAACAAGTTGATGATAACGAGGTATTCAAGAAATGGGCTGGTTCCTGTGTGTAATGAGTAAGGATCCCTGCAGCGGTTTGAAGTGTTTTATGCTAAACAGGTTATGGCCAATAGACCCTTCCTAGTACAACTTGGTCTGTTGAGAAGCTAGGGTAAGTTTATAATGGGATAGACTAGGGCTGGTTCCACTAGCTATATGCGTTCAAGTCCGTCGGGGACCTTGAACAACACAGAGAGAGTAGAGGAAGGTAGGTCTTAAAGGAGGAGAGCTCTTCTCAGGGGAGTGAAGAGAGACTCTTAGGAAAGGAAGGGGAAGGCGAAGAGTAGATGGTAGATGGTGTGTGAAGAGTTGATGAAATGGAGAGGTGGATGTGGTTTGAGGATTAGGAGTGAAGTGGGTTGCAAGCAAATATGTTTGGACAAGAGTAGGTTGGATTCTACAAGAGACCAAGCTTAGGGCTTTGGTCACAAAGTGCTGAGCTTATATATACAGGAGAAGCGCAGCAATAGCTGCGCTTTGACTGTGCTACTAGTATAGTAGGAGTCATAATAAGTAGGAGTCATAGAAATGAGGCCACGAATGAGTCAGAACCAATAACTGTGCTGCACAGTAAGTGCGCAGCATTGCACAGTCAAAACTAAGAAGTGAATATAAATGGAAAGAGAACCAAACAAAGGGAAAGTAACAGCAATCCAGTGTTACCTGGACGTGTATGGATCACATGATAACACAGAAGGGATCACGAGACGTAAGAGATCACAAGACCAGTAAGTAAAGGGACGTATGGAAGCAAGCAGTCCATAGCAAAGGTGAGAAGTAAATGTAAAAGGAAAATGGTGTAACAGCTATACTATCACCTATGGGGAACTCGCCATTCCACTACCATCTCGCCAGTCACAAATGTCATGAAAGTAATGGACATGTAAACATGCCAAATTAAAGTCCACCCAGGATGAATGTATTTATTGGGGACTAGGGAAAACATTTGTAATGGAGTAGCATTATTGAGTGAAATCCAGGACTTGCAGAATGTGGTGCTCACATCATGGGCCAGTGCTGCATGAGTAAAAGTAAAAGATCAATATATATCATTGTTATAGCTGCCTGTAGCCGCTGCTCATACATATGGTCTTGTGCTGGCCAATTGGACCACCTGTAACATGGCATTAAGAAACAGCAGTGGTGATCACCCAGCTGGAATCAAACTCCGCACTCTGCCATGACAGAAGGCATGATGCAGGCATGACCCCCAGCCAAAATACTACTCGAAAACCACTCAATGGACCTCCATTTTTCTTTGCTAGAATGACATTAATGTTGGAGCTATAGAATAAGAGCTCAGTCTTGTGTGTAAAAGACTGTATTCAGGTTAGTGTGCTAACCTATAGAATAAGAGCTATGTACAGTATTAGCTTTAAAGGAGTGTAAAGAAATTGTAGTACTGACCTCAGTCTTGTGTGTAAAAGACTGAGGGAAAACGAACGATAACTAAATTCGAATTATTTACATGTACGGTCTGGGTTGTCTGTTCGCGCGGCACTTAGCGGCTGCACGTCCAACAATTAATGGCACTCAATAGTATAACTACAAAGTTTTAAATGGGGTTGTTTGAGCAGATACAGGGGAAAATGAAATCGGTGAGATGGTAGTGGAATGGCGAGTTCCCCATAGGTGATAGTATCTCAACAGTTTCTCAACAGTTTGCCTTGAAACTTTGACAGTAGAACCTTACATACTGTATCTAGGTGCAGCTAAAATATGGGAGCCTAATATTCAGTTCCTGAAATGTTGATTTTTGGGTGCTGACATGGGTGCAAAACTTTGAACTGCCATATCTCAACTGTTTCTCAATCAATTGACTTGAAACTTTGACAGTGGTATCTCATGTACTGTATCTAGGTGCAGCCCAAGAGTTGGGGTCCAATTCTTAGTTCTTGAAGTTTCAATTTTTGGGTGTGATCTGAGTGCAAAATTTCAAACTGCCATATCTCAACCATTTCTCCATAGATTGCCTTGAAACTTGGACAGTGGGATCTCATGTACTGTGTCTAGGTGCATGCCAAGAGCTGGTGTCTAATTATTAGTTCTTGAAGTTTTGATTTTTGGGTGCAGAACTGTGTGCAAAATTTCAAACTGCAATATCTCAACCATTTCTCCATGGATGCCTTGAAACTTGGACAGTAGAGCCTCATGTACTGTATCCAGATGCAGCCAAATCATGGGTTTCACTGCTTGAATTTTACATTTTGGGATGCTGACCCCAAGCATGATAAGATTACATTATCCCTATAGCTAACTGTAGCAAGCTGGGTCAGGGCACGCTGAGTTCATGCGACTGGACAGTGATTGTCTTTGAGCTGAGAGCAATCAAGAGTGGGGAGGAAGGGATGTGAGTGAGAAGTGTTACGAACCAAGGCCAGGTCCTGGCCATATGTTCTATTTCACTCAAGAGAGACCTCTCACTTCACATTGCCAACTCCCTTCCATTTCTTGGGCTACCCCTCCTGTGGTGCAAGATATCGCTATTGCAAAGGAACTATAACACGACCAGGCACCTGTTTTAATCGGGTAATCATCACATGGCAACCACATGGTCACCTAGCCACCAAGAACCCAAAACAGCGGCACCAACTCTTAGAAACTGTTGCATAACTCATCTGACATCATCAAGGCTCCAATGACATCATGGCTGACTGAGCGACTCCACAGTGACATCATAGGCTCACTAAGCGCTCCACAGTGACATCATAATGATGTCATCACTCCACAATGATCAGTAATGTGCTCAGTAAGCCCGAAACTTGACCCAAGCAAGTTTATGCCTCTGTAGTCCTATTGGATGGTACCAAAGGGTCTAGAATAGTTCCAGCTCTTTGTAATTGACCCTGTACACTGTATATAAGCCCCAATGAAGTATGGCAGTCGTCAGACTGTCCCATTTGTGATACTCTCATCTTCCTGGGTAATCCCCTGCAACTGCTCATCTAAAGTCCTCCCTTATCTTCAAGGTACTCTTCAACGACCGCCTTGTTTAAAGCCCCTCACTGCACTGGCCTACTCTTAGCCTCTGCCTTCTGCAACACATACCAGTCCCCATCTGGTATCTCCTAGTTGTTGGCTCGTCATCCTGTTCAATGCCGTTTATGCCTGTACCATCTGTTCTGACCCTTGCCCACCTGCTCCTGAGTCCTTAGCAATCAGCAGTATGTGTCTTGACATCTGGACAGTCTCTCACCATTCCTGTATTGACCAGCCAATGCTCAGTGTCCACTCCCAACTCCCCACTCTTGTTAACACTTCCCTGCATCTCCCTTCTCCTCTCTAACCCACTCCATGCACTGCCCTTCAGCTTCTCACTGAGGACCTCAACCAGTTGACATGTCCTCACCCCTCAGCATCCTGTACTCCCCAGAAGCCCCACCATCATCTCCTGTCATCGCCCAGCCATTCTAGGTGACTTTGTCCCTATTGGCACTCCCCCTCCAGCGCAGAATGAGCAGCAGCAAGTGGACCGTCCTCCCTTGCCTGAAGGCTTCCTTGATCACCCTCCTTGCACAGCATTCCGATTCCACCACCAGTACTTCGTCCTCCCCAGCACCAACCATTCCCATGAGCAGTGGCAACCCCTCCATGATTTAAACCACCAAGATTGCTTGTCAAATCCACCACAGATCAATTAGCTCGTTGCACCTTCACAGACACCTTCACAACCGCCTTTCATGCATGCACGCATCATCCACACTTTTGCTGTGGAACCCTCCAATGCTGCCCTTGCTTCAGAGTACAACCTCACCCCTTTGGCATTTGCTCTAACGTCGGGATATATGCCCCGGATGCAGACTTCCCCCTTGGACATATCACTTACATTTTTAATACGTCGTTGTTTAGGAAGCTCATTATCTTACCTGCTATCTACCGTCCTGCTTATGAAGGGTCCTTTTGCTTGTCTATTGTACATGATTTCCTGGATGGACGCCTAGCTTTTGCGTATGGATACTTACACTTCGAAGAAGGTATTAACCATGTATCCTACATCAATACTTACACGGTTGACACCATCCGCTTCAACCTCAGCTACTTCGTTTTTGCTTTACGCCTTGTATTCCCCGTAACCCTCTGGACATCATTGAGAGGTATCACCTCGAGACCATAGATCTTGCGCATGGTTCTTAAAAAATAAGAACCACCCTTGTAACGCTTCAATAAAGATGAATAAACCTTTCTCTTTTGCCTTAACCAAAGTGCCTCAAGAATACACCTTAGAAGAAGACGAAGAAAAAGATGCTATCACTAGACACGTCCTAAGTCTAAATCACTATCAAACCTGGGCCTCCACTGCATTCCCTGTTGCCCCCTAACAAACCTACATGACGTACCAGGAATAGAACCACCCCATGAAGACTTCCCCCACCTTATTGTCAAAGAATTCCTTGAAGTCTTACCATTTGGACACTTCTAAGCCATGACAAACACGCATTATATCTTGAAACCCTTAGTTGATGCCTACCACCAGCACAACAACAATCACTATACTGGCAACTTGCTCAAGCAAGGAACATCCAAGGACAACCAGTCGATTATCAATCCCTATGCTCTAGCAAATTGAACCTTTGGACCAGGATCATCCAACCACACCACCCTCATCGTTAATTGCTAAGGACGGGGTATTGCCTGTTTTACCTAGCCTGGACATATATCAGTTACTATTGCCTTACTGTCCAGTTCTACCACCTACGCCTCAATAGGATACAAAGGGAAAACCAATCTTATGTCCAACTTGCTATTGTGCCAGGACACAACACCTTTGATTGGGAAACTAACTCTGGTTATATGACGCAGATTACAACCAACCTTGGGCAATTACTAGTCCAGACGCCTCATATACTGGTCCTCCTGTGTACTACTCAGTCCTAGCAGTTCTAGAAGTTTCCAGCCTTGCTCCTTGACCCCTCACACACCGATTCAAACCACCATCCCAACCAGTCAGGAATGTTGGTCGGCCAGCACAGAAAACACTGAGTCAAACCCATGGACACCAAGGTGTAACTGCAAAACAGAGTATTGCATGTGCAACTATCAACCAGACACACCTCCCACTCCTGATGGAATTACCTTGTGGACACCAGGCGATTACCACCTCCCATTCAGTAATTCTGGCTCCTTGACACAGAAGATGTGCAATGCCTCAGCGAGCTCCCTCTAGAGAAACAGTTCCCAATGCAAGAGGATTCCTTTGAAAGACCATTACCTTCTACTCCCCCTGATGCCTACATACCCCTGTTTACCAGTCGTATTCCTACACCTGTCATACCTTCTCAACCCTTTGCATTGCCATTGTTGAATCACCTGATAGTATCGACATTAGAAATACTGAACTTCACTCCTATCTACCAGAACAATCTTTCTTAGCCCTAAACCTACCTATGCGTTCAAAGAGGGAACTACTTGAATTCAAGAACTATTGTATGGAGGCTTGGCATCTTAGAACAACACACTTTGTGGTGTATCAACATCCCACCAGAGAAATAAATGACTTTGCTATCTCCTCAGCAGAATTCGAAGGATACTTGTGGAAGACCTGAGTAGACTTAACACAAAGTAGCATCACCAAAGAATACTCCCAAATTCACTTAAAAAAACACCAAGGAAGACTTGACTCCATTCAACTGAAACCAACCTACACCATTGCATATCCTTGGAATAACGGCCATTGGACTATAACGTCGTCTGAACTTATGAGCACTAGAAGGGACATACTGACGACGAAGAAAAATTAATCCACTCTATTTGAAAACCTCAGCTACGACACCCAAGACCACTGTTACCAAGGAAAATTTGCAGGAACACCCATTATCAATCACAGAAATCTTTCAGACACTTGGTTATATGAAGACAACAACGACGAAGTTACCACTGAACAACTTAAAGCGGCAGCCCCAGGAGCAGAAACATTCAAGACTTCAATCCCTATAACTAACAGGCCTCTTCCTAGACAACCAGTCAAGTGGAGCCGTTCTAGAAAGACATTGGGTTTACTAAACAATCGAGAGTCGATTTCTGCCAGAACACCTCAAGAAGTTACGCTATCCTAGGAACTGCTCAGAGCACTCGAAGCACACTCCAGGACCTTCTACTCGCGTAATACCCAACAACCACTCCTCATACAACTAGCAACGTACCACAAGCAATCCCTCGAACGCTCACTCCAACTAGAATCCAACTACAAGGTTCAGCCCCACCTATTGTTACAGCGCAACAACTCAAATCCCACCATGTCAAGCAATCCACGCCTGTCGGAACAGCACCAGAACCCTTTGACGGAAAGGCTGATAATGCAGAAGCCTTTTGGGCAGCTTTGGCCAATTATTACTACATCAATGGCGACTCCTTTACAGATGAAAGCAAGAAAGTTGCCGCTGCACTAACCCACTTTAAAGTAGGACCCGCCGGAGCTGGGCTAGAGAACAAACCACCAAGGCTATGGCTCGTACCGTAGCAGACTATGGGTCGGGACGACTTCAAGAAAGCCTTTGCCGATCATTTATCCCTGCAGAAGCAGATGGCCTCCGCTAATACCATGCACACCTATTATCAAGGAAAACTACCATTTAATGAATGGTATCAGAAATGGTCGCACCACGCATCACGAGCTACCACCGATGAAAGAACAAAGATGTACGCATTTAGGAAGAACATTAACCCGGCCTTACATCAGAAAATACTGGGAATCACCGACACCAACTACACTTGCAGCCCTTGTCAAAGCAGCAAGAGAATTCGACAACCTTTTCCACCTATACAACTCCACTGCTTTTCGAGGAGGACGCTGTGCGTGCCCGAGGATTAAACACTCAAGGATCAGATAATCCATTGGAAATTAACTTGTACCAAGGAGAACCCAATGAACGACCCTGGGAATCCAGAAGAAAACCCCTCACAGATGCAGAGAAAGAATTTCGACGCAAGAACAATCTCTGTTATTATTGTGGAAAGAAGAATCATATGGCAAATCAATGTAGAGCAAAGAAAGCAGCTCAAGGACGCCAACGACAAGGATCTCGCCCCCAAACAGTCAGAGCTACAACCATCCAAGATGAAAACATCGAACCTGCGCAAGAAGAACCCGTTCCTGTTGCATCACTAACGACTTGGAGAGAAACACTTGCAGACTCGATCCTCCGCCCAAGATCTGCTCCTATGGATTTTTAATTGGACCCCCTTCTGCACCGAGGAGGGATGCGGTCCAAATCAGTACGATACAAAGAGAAATCAATTACCCCAAAGTTTTTACCAAGAATATTCGCTCCCCTTCCATTGCCTTGAAAGTTACCTTAGTAGGGAAGACAAGCGGCAAAGAAATCGGTGCAAGAGCCCTGCTCGACAGTGGAGCAGAAGGAATGATAATCCATGAACGATTTGCACAAAGACACCACCTGCACCTTCGAACTATGATCAAACCCTTGCCAGCACAAAATGTAGATGGAACACAAAATGCCAATGGACTAATACGCTTTAGCACCATCCAAAGACTTCGCATTCAAGCGCACACAGGCGCACTCATGACGAACAAGCAGAATTCCTTGTCACTAACATTGGAGATCACGACATTATCTTAGGAACAGATTGGCTACGACACCACAACCCAGATATTGATTGGGCAAATGATACAATCACACTGAGGAACTGCCCCCGAACTTGCCTTACCACACACCCAAGCATAACCATTGCATCTGCATCTGGAACGGAATTACCAAATACAAGCGCTTACTTTCCCTGAAGAAGAAGAACCGAGTTTAAACGTTGCTGCACTAATCTTCCCAGATACTGAAGGACCATTGAACCCATGTGTGAAACAAATCCAATGCTTTAGCCCAATAACAATCAGCATAAGAGCCAAATCAACCACAGCTACCAAGCTAGCCATGCAGAAACACCCCCTAAGACATTAGACGAACTTATCCCTGCCCAATTCTTGAAATGGCGAAAGGTTTTCGATGAACAAGCTTCTCAACGCCTTCCTGCTCACCAACCATGGGACCATGCAATCAATCTAAAACCAGGGATCGCCCGACGCGATTCTGGTATCTTACTCCCAAGGAACTACAAGCCCTAAAAGAATACTTAGACGAACATTTGAAAAGAGGCACAATCCGACCATCAAAAGCAGCTATTGCCAGCCCATTCTTCTTTGTAGAAAAGAAAGGAGGAAATCTACGACCAGTGCAAGACTACAGAGCCCTGAATACAGCAACTGTCAAAGACGCGTATCCACTACCCTTGATTCCTGAATTAATTGACAAACTCCAAGGAGCCCAATACTTTACCAAGTTTGACGTACGATGGGGATACAACAATATCGCCTCAGAGAGGGCGATGAACACCTGCAGCATTCAAGACACCATTAGGACTCTTCGAACCATTGATAATGACATTTGGTCTCTGCAACGCCCCAGCCACTTTCCAACGCTTTATGAACACCATCCTAGCAAAATACATTGCCACTGAACGAGTGGTTGTTTATCTAGATGATATACTAATCATGGCGCAAACCTTGAACGAACTAGACGACTGGACACATAAGGTCCTAAAAACACTCCAAGACCACGACTTATACTTGAAACCAGAGAAATGTGCTTTCCGACAAACCTCTATTAGTTACCTAGGCATCAATATCTCCCAAGGACGAATATCCATGGACCAAGACAAGTTAATAGGCATTACAAAGTGGCCTACTCCGACCAATGTTACGGAAGTACAAGCATTTCTAGGATTCTGCAACTTCTATCGACGATTTATCCACCAATACTCTCGAATAGCAGCCCTTGTTTAACTTAACAAAGAAAGAAAACCCCTTCAATGGGAAGACGATGAAGAACAAGCATTTCAGAAACTAATCCAAGCATTCACAACAGCCCCAATCCTCATGTTACCACAACAAACCCTTTCGACTCATCTGCGATGCAAGTGACTTTGCAGTCGGTGCAATCTTGGAACAACCCGATGAATTTAACAGATATCACCCAGTAGCCTATTTTCGAAATCCTTGGACCCCGCACAACGAAATTACATGATCTATGATAAAGAACTCCTTGCTATCGTCTCCCTCTGGCACTTCCGACACTACCTTGAAGGCGCTACACACCCCATTGATCTATGGACAGACCACAATAACTTGACATACTTCATGACAAAACAAACTCAAGACGACAAGCCCGATGGGCACTCCTCCTCAGCAATTTCGACTTCACCATCACCCACCACCCAGGAACCTATGAACAAAGCAGACGGTCTGTCCAGGCGGCCATACTTTAAAAGAGGGGATACAAAATGAAAATGATGGAAAGGTGCTCCTAGACGACAAATATTTTAAAGTTAGAGCAACACGCACCTCTGCTACAGAACCAATCGGCGACCAAGAACTTTGACAACAACTACGATCTAGCAAAGACTACAACTCAGAAGTATCTAACACGTTAGCAATCATTATTAAGAGTGGACCAAGACGATTATCCAAAGGCTTACAGGACTGGAACCTTGAAGATGGACTAATATTGTTCAAAGGAAAAGTCTATATCCTAAACAACGACACCCTATGTCATAAGTACCTGGCCATCGGACCGGACAGGCAACTGGACAAGCCTACCCGGACAGGCCTCACGATTCCCGCATGTTCTCATGACTCATCTAGCCTCGCATGTACCACCACCTTCCAGCGTGTTCCAGTCTCGACCGTCTCGTTGTTACTTTGTGTCTACTATTTGATATAGGACAATACTGTCTATATAAACCTGTCAGTAAGAGAGAACAAGCCCTAAGCTTGTTCTCTTGTGAATATCACTGGATTCTAGCTTCAGGACTGTAGGCTTGCAGAGAATCAAGCAATCGCCTTCGAAAGTCCCTCTTCTCTTTGAGTCTTCAAATGTAAGACTTACACTCGAATTTCCTCTCCATGGTACACACTAGCCTTGGCTGTGTTGTCACCGAGACTCCCGAATCTCACGAGAACTTGTCGTCTTGCTCGACTCAGTGCGCACATCTCACGTGTGAAACGATTGTCAGCGACACCGCCCCCAGTCGGTGACATTAGAACAAGCTTACCTCTGAACCCTCGACCCCGAACCACATGCTCACCAGAAAATATATCGATTTTCTTCCAACATGACTACAACTCGAGACTGGAAGACCAAAGGGTACCAAGTCCCAACCATTGAAGGACTAGCTGCCCTTAAGTGCCCCTTTGAACTGCTGCCTGACCAAGAAAAGAATGTCTCCAGCATAACTATGTTCGACGATGGTGTTGAATTCTATATGATACAGCAAGACAGTGTACCATGGACCGGCTACTATGCCAATTGGATGGGTGCCAAAGTAGCCCTCGGTCATCTATATGGCCTCTGGTTCGAAATTGAGAGGCGTGGAGACACGTGGGAAGCGACGCACGTCACTCGACCAGCCTTCAGGCTTCAACAAAGTCCTCTCCGAGGCATCAATATTACCACACTGACAGCCTCAGGAGCACCCCTCCCTAGATCCAGAGCCCCGAGCCACGCCCTGATACCAGGACCAGCCCCTACCACCCACACTCTAATGGAGCTCGAGCCAACGACAACGACGAACATTTTCGTTGCCGCCACCGACCCCGATCCTGTCCAACCACAAACCCACGTCATCTGGAACGGCACAGCCCCCCACTCGCGCCTCATTCCCCGGAATGGGAGGCCGCGGAATATGACCCCCGAGCCCCGACCCCAACCCCGACGACTACAACATGCGCGCAGACCACGACCACAATGCATGCGGGCCCCGACAATGGAAAACTTGAGGGAATTCCCCCCGACTTCTTCAACGGCGACCGCACGCACACACATGCATTTTTAGTCGCGGTTTAACAGGTTTATGTCCATGAACCACGATAGTAAGATCGCCAGGGATCCCATCAAAAAGTGTGCATATTTTCTCTCACTAATGAAAGGACCCAAAGTCGAAGGATGGCTCGAAGCCATGGACCAATGGCTCGAAGACGTGCAAAATGACCCCACCAATATCCCTCTAGGACTCACGGCCTGGGAGGCCATGTGACAGCAATTCTGCCACGCGTTCACCGACTACGCAGAACGCGAGAAGGCCCAGGACTGACTTAAGGAATGAAGATGAAGGATGGCTTACTCGATGACTATATCTCAGAATTCCAACTGCTAGCAAGACGCGCAGGACTCGATGTAGATGAGCCTACGGTGATGCGACTCTTCGCCTGGGGACTCCCACAAAAGCCTGGTCGAATCATGCCTCGACCTGGAAGATCCTACTTCCTTTGTAGATTGGGTTGCGGCTGCACAAAAGCATCATCGGGTGTGGATGCGCAAACGCGCGATCCTGTCAGATCACTCCAGCACATGTGGACACAACTTCAATCAAAACCAGAAACAACAGACCCTGGGGACGACTCGTCAACTCAGCCTGGGCCAACCGTGGGAACAACCAGAACAACGCCACACCTGCGTGCCCACGACTTCCACCGCACGACCCAAATGCGATGGACACCAGCACAGGCGCCACTCGCAAAGCAGTCACTGAAGCTGAAAAGCAGAAACATTGAGAGGAAGGAAGGTGCTTCCATTGCTCTCTCCGAGGACATTTAGCCTGCGACTGCCCCACGAAACCGAAACGCAAAACGACTCGCGCACGCACCGCCGATACGACCACCATCACATCCGAATCCTCCATGATAGAAATAGTCGAGGAAAGCGCAGCCGACAAAGTCACAAAGACAGCAAAGGCACTTTTGGTAGAGGAAAGGGAAGCCTTTATTAAGGCTCTGACAGGAGAAGGAGAAGACAAGGAATAGGATTTTTTGGACGCTTGAGCATAATGGCGATTGCTCGAGCTTTAGGTATCGACTCCATGTACAAGTCTCAAAGAAAGTCAATATCAGTGATGACTACTATTTACATTGGATCGAACAAAGCCGAAAGAACAGCCCTGATAGATAGCGGGGCTACTGAATGTTTCATATCTCCCAAGTTAACAAAAGAGCTACACCTACAAACAAAAAAAACTGGTCCCAACCAGGAACGTCAAGAATGTTGATGGAACACTCAACCGCTTGGGGAAAGTCACCCAAACTGTCCAATTAGAACTGAAACTACTAGGACAGAAACATACACACCAATTCCTAGTCACAGACATAGGACAAGACGATATTATTTTAGGATATCCGTTCCTAGAGTCAACCAACCCAAGAATAAATTGGTCTAAGGGAACCATTATGGGAAGAGTTATCCTCAAGGGTAACCAAGAAACCCCAGCATGGATCAAAGCACTAACAGACTGGGAAGAAGGCGATGAACTATGGCTACAAACCCAGATACGCAAAACGACCATAGCACAACAACTGGCCGAATCACAAATGCAAGATAAATCAAAAACCTGGCAAGAAATAGTTCCCTGTCAATACCACCAATATGGACCAGTATTTATGGAACAGGAATCAGAAAGATTCCCTGGACCAAGAAAGTGGGACCACACCATCTGTCATGAACCATTCTCCGGAGAGGGCCCTTGAAGGACCCTTCCTTATAGAGGGAAACCCAGCCTCTATGGTGTCACCCTGTTCACACGAGCAAAAGGGGTGAGTAGAGGTGTCCACAATATCGCGCACGCATTGTTGCACGAGCGATTCTCGGCACAATCGACATACAGCAAGCCCCACTTAAAGGCAACCCTTCTAGCAACAAAAGACAGTATTAGGGCCTTCCTAAGGACCCTTTAGAATGATCCTAGGAGCTCTACAATAGGCATTTACCTAGTATCAAAGGCCCTACAACGCGTTATTAGACCAACTCTAATAAACTATAGAACGAACTATAAGCAATACTAAGAACCTTAATAGAAGTATTAGGGTCGACTCTAAGGACCCTAATATAACTATATAAGGGCCTTATAAGAGGGCACTATCCCTAACCAAACTACACGTCCTCAAATGACCGGCCCTAAACTAACTAACAGGAAATGAATCAGGTGCTTGCACGTGCACTAAAGCAGTGAAACACGTGGACAATGGAAGCCCTTACTCATCAAGAGGAGCCTCCTTACTCAGCAGCTTACTGAGCATGACTGAGCATGCTCAGTAAGCGTCCCCTGACTTCTTACTCATCACTCTATTGTGCTTGATAACAAGGTTATGAACTTTGTTACGAACCAAGGCCAAGTTCCTGCCGAGGTTGTCCTACTTTACTCAAGAAAAACCTCTCTCACTTTGCATTGCCGACTCCCTTCCATTTTCTGGGCTATTCCCCCTGCGGTAACAAGATATTGCTATTGCAAAGGCACTATAACACGACCAGGCACCAGTTTCCTAATCGGGTAATCATCGCGTGGCAGCCACATGGCCACTCAGCCACCATGGACCCGAAACAGCAGCACAAACTCTTAGAAACTGTTGCATAAATCATCTGACGTCATCAAGGCTCCAATGACATCATGGCTGACTGAGCGACTCCACAGTGACCTCATAGGCTCACTAAGCGCTCCACAGTGACATCATAATGATGTCATCGCTCCACAATGATCAGTAATGCGCTCAGTAAGCCTGAAAGTTGACACAAGCAAGTTTATGCCTTTGTAGTCCTATTGGATGGTACCAAAGAATCTAGAATAGTCCCAGTGCTTTGTAATCGACCCTGTATACTGTATATAAGCCCCAATGAAGCATGGCAGTCGTCAGACTGTCCATTTGTGATACTCTCATCTTCCTGGGTACTCCCCCGCGACCGCTCAGTTTAAAGACTCCCTCTCGCTCCCAAGGTACTCTTCTACGACCACCTTGTTTAAAGCCTCTTCGCTGCACTGGCTTCTAACCTTCGCCTTTGCCTCC
>JAGFNK010001074.1:0-15338 GCA_025769875.1 Russula earlei
AAGATCCTCAAATACTGTTCTAATTCTTGGTTGACCCTTTCTGTTTCCCCATCTGATTGGGGGTGGTATGCCGTGCTAAGGGAGGACTTTAACATTTAGTTTCCTCCATAATTCTTGGGTAACTTTTGCTGCAAACTGAGGACCTCGGTCGGAGATGATTTGAGTTGGTAATCCTACTCGTCTCCACACGTTGTTCATTATTAGAGAGGCAGTATCTTCTGCTGTTGATGGTCTTGTGACACGGGGAGATGATGGTAGCTTTGCTAAAGCGGTCCACCACTACTAGTAGGCTGTCATACCCTTGAGAGGGGGTAGATCGACAATGAAGTCCATGGTGATGCCTGTCCCAGATCTTGCCCACCGGGGTGATAGGGACTAGGGGTACGGTCGTTGTTGGGCGGTTCTTTGTGCTTTGGCATATAGCACAACCATCTACGTAGTTCTTGACAAATGTTAACATTCCTGGCCACCAATAGTTACGGCTTATTAGTTCGTAGGTCTTCCATTGACCCGGGTGGCCAGTGGCTAGGGAGTCGTGGTGTACTTTGAGGACTGTACGTCTTAGTGCGTCTGATCTTGGGACATAGACTTTTCCTTTGAAGAGAATCAGTCCCTCTTCTAAGTTCCAGTCCTGCAAGCCTTTTGTAAGGCAACGGGGGCCATTCTTCAGGATGGTTTCTAAAGCCTCTTTGACTTCTGGGTCGTAGTCTTTGCTGGAACGTAGTTGTTTTCTTAGTTCAAAGTCTCCTATAGGTTCCGTTGTGGATGATCGGGTTGCTCTAATTTTAAAAAATTGTTGGTCGAGCAGGACCCTTGCATCATTTTCATGCATCCCCTCTTTATAGTCTGGCCGCCTGGACAGACCGTCAGCTTTGTTTTGGGTTCCGGGGTGGTGTATAATGTGGAAATTGAATGCGCTAAGCAGCAAAGCCCACCGAGCTTGTCGTCGAGTGAGTTTCTGTTTCGTCATGAAGTATGTGAGGTTGTTGTGGTCTGTCCACAATTCCACAGGGTGTTTAGCACCTTCTAAGTAATGTCGGAAATGCCAAAGCGAGGAAACTATAGCCAGAAGCTCTTTGTCGTAGATCATATAGTTTCTCTGAGCAGGGTCTAACGATTTGGAGAAGTACGCCACTGGGTGGTACTGGTTTAGTTCATACGGTTGTTCTAAAATGGAGCCGACTGCAAAGTCGCTTGCATCACAGATCAAGCGGAACGGTCGTGAATGGTCAGGGAGCATTAAGACAGGTGCCTTTGTGAACGCTTCAATAAGGATGTGGAAGGCTTTTTCCTCCTCGGGCCCCCAGTGAAATGGGTGGTCCTTTTTGGTTAGGTCAAACAATGGTCGGGCCAGATGGGAATATTGGTGTATGAAACGTCTGTAGAAGTTACAAAAGCCTAAGAAGGCTTGAACTTCGGTGATATTACTAGGAGTTGGCCATTGTGTGATGCCTACGAGTTTATCCGAGTCCATTGATATGCGTCCTTGTGAAATGTGTATGCCTAGATAGCTAATGGATGTTTGACGGAAAGCGCACTTTTCCGGCTTTAGGTATAAGTCATGGTCCTGTAAGATTTTAAGGACTTTATGTGTCCATTGATCTAAGTCATGAATGGTGTTTGCAAGGATTAGTATATCGTCTAGATATACCACAACGTGTCCTGTTGCGATCAGTGGTGCTAAGATATTGTTCATGAATCGTTGGAACGTGGCTGGTGCATTACAAAGGCCGAAGGTCATGATAAGTGGTTCGAAGAGGCCTAAAGGTGTTTTAAAGGCTGCGAGGTGTTCATCACCTTGTCGAAGGCGGATGTTGTTGTATCCCCATTGTACGTCAAACTTTGTGAAGTATTGTGCCCCTTGTAGTTTGTCAATAAGGTCTGGGATTAATGGCAGGGGGTAGGCATCTTTGATAGTGGCGGCATTAAGTCCTCGATAGTCTTGTACTGGTCGCAAGGCACCTCCTTTCTTTTCTACAAAGAAAAATGGGCTAGCTATTGGTGCTTTGGAAGGGCGGATAGTCCCCCGTCTGAGGTGTTCGTCTAGATACTCCTTCAAGGCTACTAATTCCTTAGGAGTGAGTCTATAGATGCCACAGTCCCTTCGTGAGGATTCTGGTTTGAGGTTAATGGCATGATCCCATGGTGCATGAGCAGGGAGGCGTTGGGACGCTTGTTCGTCAAATACACTTTGCCAGATTTTAAATTCCGTTGGGATTAGTTTCTCGAGGGGTTGTGTTGGCTGATTGTCCTTCGCTAGTTTGGTAGATGTTGTACTCTTTGCCTGGATTCGTAGTGGGTGACGTTGGAAGGCATTGTAAATGTGTTGGTCAACAAGGGGTTCTTCCTTGTCCAGGGTGTCTCGAAATATTAATGCTGCTTCATGCTTGAATGATGGCTCTTCATCTTCTGGAATCGTGAGGGCTTTTATCGATCCTCCACGTATATTGTGGGTCGATGGGACTGTTATGGAGGGTTGTGACATTACACATGTTGCTGGACAGTTTTGTAATGTGATAGTGTCGTTGGTCCAGTTGATGTCTGGGTTATGGTGTTGTAGCCAATCAGTACCCAGGATAATATTGTGGTCTCCTATGTTGGTAACAAGGAATTCTGCTTGTTCGTCATGTGTACCTCCCATCGCTTTGATTTGCAGTCGTTGGATGGTGCTATATCTGATTAAACCATTAGTGTTTGTGGTGCCGTCTACATTCTGTGCCGGTAGGGGTCTTTGTAAGTTGCGGAGGTGGAGATTATGTTGATTCACAAATTGTTCGTGGATGATCATTCCTTCTGCCCCACTGTCTATGAGGGCACTTGCACCGATTTCCTTGCCGCTGAGTTTCCCCATGAGTGTTACTTTCAAGGCTATGGAAGGGGATCTTATATTCTTTGTAAAGACTTTGGGGTAATTGAGTTGTACGGGTATAGTGGCAATCTGTACCGTATTCCTTAGCGGTGCACTAAGGGGTTCTATCAAAAATCCATAGGAGCAGAATGGGGACGTGGAATGTTAGCGGCGAGACTTTCTCGCCAAGTTACAAGGGAAGCAATAGGAACTGGGTTGGTGTCTTTCTGTTCAGGTTGTTCTTCCTGAATGGTAGCTGAACGGACTGCAGTCTGTGAGGATTGTCCGGGGCGACGAGCACGGGCAGCGGCTTTCTTAGACCTGCATTCTTTGGCCATGTGGTTGGGTTTGCCGCAATAGTAGCACAATTTTAACTCTGTGCGTCGTTGTTTCTCAGCTTTAGTGAGAGTGTTGCGCGGGGCACTATTGTTCCAGCGTTGTTCGCCTGGTTCCCCCTGGTAGAGGTTGATTTCTACGGGAGTATCTGGGTCATTAGTACCTAGACCCCTTGTGCGCAGGGGCGGTTTTCTGGTATGGAACGATGGTGACATCCACATGTGGTATACTTGATCAAACTCGCGCACCTTCTTGACTAGTGCTGCTAATGTGGTAGGCGCGGGTGTTATACCTAATATCTTGGTGTGGATTCCTTGGTTTAAGTTACGGCGGAAAGCAAACATCTTAGTGTTCTCGTCTGCTTGGGAGTGGGTCGCATGATGGGACCACTTTTGGTACCATTCATTGAACGGGGTGTTGCCTTGTCGTAGAGAGTGCATTAAGGCATTCGATTCCAGTTGCGCGTCTGCTGGAATGAAGTGGTCGGCAAATGCTGTTTTAAAGTCTTGCCAGGAACCATAGTTGATTGGTTGTAAGGCCTGAGCCTTTGTCGTTAGTTCTCGGGCCCATGTCCCTGCTGGGGTACCTATCTTGAAGTGAGTAAGGGCCGCTGCAACTCTTTTCCCTTCATCCGGGAATGAGTCCAGGTTGATGTAATAGTAGTTGTCTAAGGCAGCCCAGAATGTCTCCGCATTCTCTGCTTTGCCATCAAAGGCTTCTGGGGCGGTCCCAATGATACGATTTTGTTGTACCTGGGCAGGAGCTGGTGCCGCCATTGGAGCAGGCTGTATGGGAGGTGGTGGCGGTGCTGGAGCTGGTGGTGCAAGGGGTGCCAGTGGTGCTGCATGTACCGGTGCTACTAGTGGTGGTGCTGGTGGCGGTTGGGTTCTGAGTGGGCGAGTAGGAGCCCGTGTTATCTGTGTAGGAGACGGTGGTGGTGCCGGGGGCGCCGCTACTGTATGTTGTCCTACTGTTACGGGAGTGGGAAGATGGCTTGGTTTGGGGGAATCAAATCCTCCTGGTACTCTAGATGGGCCTGGTGTGGGAGTGTTTTCTCGTGCCGGGGTGAGGGCTCTGGTAACCTGTGATAGAACCCTTGATGCAGTTTCTACTGTGGCTTCAAGGGTGCGGGTGACTTCTGCTTGTTCAGCTTCCTCTTGAGTGGTCGAGAAGTCGACTGGCTTGTGGTTTCGATATGTGAATTGTTCAAGATTTCTACTCCAGTGGACTGTTTGACCTTGGAATACTGCAGTTCCAGTGAGGAGGTCAAAGTTACAAAGAAAGGTGTCACGGTAACTAGCCGTGTCAGTTCACAAGCAGAAAGCAAGTCGATGATAGAGAGGTGTTCAAGAAACGGGCTGGTTCCCGTGTATAATGAGTAAGGATCCCTGCAGCGGTCGAAGTGTTTTATGCTAAACAGGTTATGGCCAATAGACCCTTCCTAGTACGACTCGGTCCGTTGAGAAGCTAGGGTAAGTTTGTAATGGGATAGACTAGGGCTGGTTCCACTAGCTATATGTGTTCAAGTCCGTCGGGAACTTTGAACAACGCAAAGAGAGTAGAGGAAGGTAGGTCTTAAAGGAGGAGAGCTCTTCTCAGGTGAGTGAAGAGAGACTCTTAGGGAAGGAAGGGAAAGGCGAAGAGTAGATGGTGGATGGTGTGTTGAGAGTTGATGAAATGGAGAGGTAGTTGTGGGTTAAGTTTGTGAGAGTGAAGTGGGTTGCAGGCGAATATGTTTGGACAAGAGTAGGTTGGATTCTACAAGAGACCAAGCTTAGGGCTTTGGTCACAAAGTACTGAGCTTATATATACAGGAGAAGCGCAGCAATAGCTGCGCTTTGACTGTGCTACTAGTATAGTAGGAGTCATAATAAGTAGGAGTCATAGGAATGAGGCCACGAATGAGTCAGAACCAAATAACTGTGCTGCACAGTAGGTGCGCAGCATTGCACAGTTGAAACTAAGAAGTGAACATAAATGGAAAGAGAACCAAACAAAGGGAAAGTAACAGCAATCCAGTGTTACCTGGATGTGTATGGATCACATGATAACACAGAAAGGATCACAAGACGTAAGAGATCACAAGACCAGTAAGTAAAGGGACGTACGCAAGCAAGCAGTCCATAGCAAAAGTAAGAAGTAAACGTAAAAGGAAAATGGTGTAACAAAAGGCCACCTCCGGAATGAGGGCTCGAAGAGTTTCTTGAGTGAGTTCAACGTCCTCTTCGTCCCAGTCCTTCCTTGCATCTAAGGTCCAAGGGTCGTAAAGGGTATCGTATTGGGTGACTGATCGGTCTCTACAGTATCCGCTATAGTATTCTCCAGTGATGTTATAGTCGACGTTGCGGAAGAAGACAGGAATTTGTAGTTGTTCACTTTCTGTAAGGGGTCTTCGAGAAGTCTCTTCTTCCGGACTTTGACTCATTCACTTAACGATGCCAGTCTTGGTGCCACGGACAATATGGGTCCTTACAGAAGTAGGGGTGTTCTAGAGAGTGGCGGTGTTCTTCTGGGGTACGATAATAGATACGCCCGATGAAGCGTATGGGTTTGTAAAGGTTCTCCCCCTTTACAACCTCTGCGTATGTTGCTGGCCGAATGGTGGGCTATGGGTCCCAGGACTTGTGCCAGACACGGGTGTAATGCCAGTCTTTGTGCCAATAGCAGTATGGATCCTTGCAATAGAATGATAGTTCGAACAGGTGTTGGTCTTCTCTAGTGAGATGAAAGATGTACTTTCCGTGGTCGTGTGGTTTGTAAAGGTCTTTGCCTTTCACAACTTCTGCGTAAGTAGCCCTTGGGATTTTAAAGGGGAACAACGGTCCAATGAGTTGCGTCCCACGGGTAGGTGACGGCGTATGCTGGGAGCAATACGGGTGTACCTCTTCGTTGGGTTTGGAGGTTTTGGGCGATGCGGAAATACTCTTCGGTGACGCCAGAGTATGTTATGGCTACGCGGCCTTTCCAAAGGAAGCCTTCAAAGTCTAAGGGGTGCGGAGCGAACTGATTGATCTCTTCTATGGGGTGGTCTATGCGAACAAAGGCTTGTGTTCTCGCGTGCCACAGTTCCTTGCAATGATTCTTGAAATCTAATAATTCCCTACGAGTTCTATGAGGTAGTACTGATCCTAAGTATGCTAGCTCGGGGAAGTAGCACCGTAAGCCAACTATAGAACCTGGAGGCGACTGGCTACTACTTGAATGCTCTACTAAAGGAGTAGCGAAGGGGGTTAATTGTCGATCAGTATACGGGAGTGGGATTGGAATAATGGGGGGAGTTAATGGCAAAGGGCGCTCTACTCTTGAAACTGCAGAAGCAGAGCGGCGGCCTCTTCGTCTGTGAGAGGGCGCCAGAGTGGTTGATGTGGGAGGTGTCTATCTCCCGGGGTCCACAGGGTTATTCCTGGTGGCGTGGGGGGCGTGTCGGGTCGGAAGCCGCAGTTGCACACTTCTCTGAGGCAGAGGCAGACGCCGGGACGAGTTGGTGTAGGGGACCAATGGGTGCGGATGCTGCTGGTCGGGGTTCGTCTCATAACAGGGGTGAGAGGTCGACTGATGGTGGAGAGTTCTTCGGGGACAGGGGGGCCAGTATAAACTGCTGGCGGCGGAGAATAGAGTCCTGCAGGGTCTACAAGGTTCTGCGGGGCGTCCACAATGCTGTGGGTCCAGGTAGTCTCTCTCCAGTTGTAAATGTACCTTCTGCCTTCTACGTAAGCCAATTGGAGGGTTGCAGGTCCTCCCTGTGTGGATCTGTTAAGGCAGAGGTAATTAAACTGCACCGAGATGTGCTCGTGCGTGAGGGTAAAAAGGGATAGGTAATATGAGGCTTGTCCCTCCAATAGTTCTTGGACGAGAGCGTAATGCTGAGGCAGGATAACTTCAGTCCACAGCTTTTCGTCGCTGTCGGTGAGGGTGAGAATACCAGTTGGCTCTCCGTCAAAGTTTCTAGAGTTGGAGAGGTACCAAAATAAGAGTTGGCGGCGAGTGGGTTCGACGAGGTGACTGAGGGTGTCGACAAACAAGTCGTATTGTATTTGGTTGAGGACTTGTCCGAATGGGAGAAGGCCTACTAAGTCTCGGAGGACGTAGGTGTTGTGAGACCAGATTTCAATTTGTTGCCGGTCGTAGATGTTGACAATAGAGATTGGGGGAAAGTAAATGTCCCAAAGGATGGGAAGGTGATTAACAATGAGCCCGTGCTGGTGGAGGACTGCGTCGTCTTCTGAGTCATACTCCGAGTCGGTGCCCGGGTTGGGGGAAACTGTGAATCGCGGAGGCACTGCAGACAAAGCTTTGATTTCTTTAGTCTAGTGTTACAAGGGTAGTTCTTACTTTCAAGAACTGTGCACTAGGTAGCAATGTTGATAACACTTGGGCGAAGAGGATCCAAAGTAAGCAGAGGGTTCAGAGGGAGACGGGGGAGGAAACAGAAGCGAGACAAGGCAGGGTAGACACGGAGGTTGTCTAGGGAGTTCGAGAAGCTGTTCTCGAATGATATATATCCTCCCTCGGCTATCTTTAGGTAAGCATATGAGTAATAAACTCTGCCGTCGAGAAAGTCATGGATGGAAGTAAGGATAAAAGATCCTTGGTAGGCAAATCGATAAATGGGAGGTAGTGTCTCCAGGTGACAATATATAGATGAGTTAAACAAGTAGTGGAGGCGACCGAAGGGGAAGTCTATATCTGGAGGGTGTATCCCCACGGAACTACACACCTCGAAGCTAGCCAAGCTAAACTCTTTGACGAGATCGCGGTTGGTGTCAAGACACGTACTGCTGATCACTAAGGACTCAGGAGCAGGTGGGCAGGGGTCGGAACAGATGGTACGCGGCGTAAACAGCATTGAACAGGAGGACGAGCCAAACGACTAGAAGATACCAGATGGGGACTGGTACGTGTTGCAGGAGGCAGAGGCGAAGAGTAGAGGCCAGTGCAGCGAGGGGACTTTAAACAAGGTGGTCGTTGAAGAGTATCTTGAAGACGAGGGAAGGCTTTAGACTGAGCAGTCGCAGGGGAGTACCCAGGAAGTGGAGAGTATCACAAATGGACAGTCTGACGACTGCCATGCTTCATTGGGGCTTATATACAGTGTACAGGGTCGATTACAAAGCACTGGGACTATTCTAGACTCTTTGGTACCATCCAATAGGACTACAGAGGCATAAACTTGCTTATGCCAAGTTTCAGGCTTACTGAGCGCATTACTGATCATTGTGGAGCGATGACATCATTATGATGTCACTGTGGGGCGCTTAGTGAGCCTATGAGGTCACTGTGGAGTCGCTCAGTCAGCCATGATGTCATTGGAGCCTTGATGACGTCAGATGATTTATGCAACAGTTTCTAAGAGTTTGTGCCGCTGTTTCGGGTCCATGGTGGCTGGGTGGCCATGTGGCTGCCACGCGATGATTACCCGATTAGGAAACCGGTGCCTGGTCATGTTAGAGTGCTTTTGCAATAGCAATATCTTGTACCACAGGAGGGATAGCCCAGAAAATGGAAGGGAGTCGGCAATGCAAAGTGACAGAGGTCTTTCTTGAGTAAAATAGGACAATCCTTGGCCAGGACTTGGCCTTGGTTCGTAACATTCATCCCCTCTTTATAGACTTGTTGCTCCTGCAACAGTAGGAATTTGTTTCTTTGGAAGGTGGAGTAGTTTGCATATGAAGAGTCGAAGTCTGTTGGTTCGTGAGGAGTTCTCCCTTGTCCTATGGATTGCTTTGGGGATAGCCGTGGTCGATTGAGTGCATGTGATCGCAGGAGTTCTCTGAAAAGTTTGTTGGTAACAAGGATAAAGGTAATCATCGACAGAGGTCATGATGAGAGTTGTTGGTTTAGGGGTTACTCCTGGTGGGAATTGTCTTAAGCGCCTTCGGATATTTCCGATGGAAGTCTTTAACAAGTAATTGCACTTTTGATAGGTTAGATGCTGGTTCCCAAGTATTTTCTGCGACCGTATACCCTTTCCATTTAACTAGGTATTGGATTCCTTTGCGGTTTGGGGAGAGCCGAGAGTTTAGGATCTGCTCTACTTCATATTGTTCTTCACCTTCGACTAATATTGGTGGCGGGTTTGAAAAGTTAGGACCATGGGCAATGGTTTCTTTGTAAGGTTTAATCAGGGAGTGGTGAAAAACTGGGTGTATCTTCCAAGACTTTGGTAGTTCGAGGCGAACGTTTACTGGATAGGCAGTGGTGACTTTGAATGGCCCATAGCGTCGAGGGGCTAGTTTTGCTTTTGGGTGAGTCAGTTCGTAGATTCGTGGCTTCCAGCCATACTTGATCCCCTTCTTTAAAACGAAATGTGGAGGTTTGAGGTCCTGATTGCTTCATGATTTCTGTTGCTCGGTTCAGGGAGGCAGCTACTTCTTCTCTGAGTTGGTTTAGTCTTGATAGTCTTTCTTGGATTGAAGGGAACTTTGATGTAAAGGCAAGGGGCGGAGCAAATGTTGGGTTAAAGCCATACCAGACTTCAAATGGGGGTTTGTTCGTAGCACTGTGTTGTCTGGCATTATGTGCGAATTCCATAAAGGGAATTAGTTCTGCCCAATTGTCTGCTTGATGGTTGCAAAATATTCGTAGGTATTGTTCTAGTTCTTGGTTAACTCGTTCTGTTTCTCCGTCTGTCTGTGGGTGATATGCTGTGCTTAGTGATACTTTGACATTTAACTTTTTCCATAGTTCTTGAGTGACTTTTGCTGCGAAATTGAGGGCCTCTGTCCGATATTATTTGTGTTGGGAGCCCTATTCTTCTCCAGACATTGTTCATGATTAGTGTCGCTGTTTCGTCTGCTGTGATTGTCTTGTGGCAAGGGGTAATGATTATCGCTTTACTGAATCGATCTACCACGACTAGGAGGCTGTCGAAGCCTTGTGAAATCGGTAGGTCCGTGATAAAGTCCATAGTAATGCTTTTCCATACTTCTCCAGCTGGTGTAATCGGTACAAGGGGTGTTTCTGTCTTTGGACGGTTCTTTGTACTTTGGCAAATTGCGCAACCGTCTACATAACTTTTGACATAAGTTAGCATTCCTGGCCACCAATAGTTTCGGCTGATCAGTTCATAAGTTTTCCATTGGCCAGGATGCCCAGTGGCAAGGGAGTCGTGGTGTAGTTTTAGAATTTTCTTTCTTAGGGTGTCGTTGTTTGGGATATAGACTTTTCCTTTGAATAGTATTAGTCCATCTTCAAGGTTCCAGTCCTGTAAGCCTTTGGATAGTCGCCTTGGTCCATTCTTTATAATGATTGCTAACGCGTTAGATACTTCTGGGTCATAGTCTTTGCTAGATCGTAGTTGTTGTCGAAGTTCCTGGTCGCCGATTGGTTCTGTAGCAGAGGTGCGTGTTGCTCTAATTTTAAAAAATTTGTCATCTAGGAGCACCTTTCCATCATTTTCGTTTTGTATCCCCTCTTTAAAGTCTGGCCGCCTGGACAGACCGTCTGCTTTGTTCATAGTTCCTGGGTGGTGGGTGATGGTGAAGTCGAAATTGCTGAGGAGGAGTGCCCATCGGGCTTGTCGTCTCGTGAGTTTTTGTTTTGTCATGAAGTATGTCAAGTTATTGTGGTCTGTCCATAGATCAATGGGGTGTGTAGCGCCTTCAAGGTAGTGTCGGAAGTGCCAGAGGGACAAGACGATAGCAAGGAGTTCTTTATCATAGATCATGTAATTTCGTTGTGCGGGGTCCAAGGATTTCGAGAAATAGGCTACTGGGTGATATCTGTTAAATTCATCGGGTTGTTCCAAGATTGCACCGACTGCAAAGTCACTTGCATCGCAGATGAGTCGAAAGGGTTTCGTGTGGTTAGGTAACATGAGGATTGGGGCCGTTGTGAATGCTTGGATTAGCTTCTGAAATGCTTGTTCTTCATCGTCTTCCCACTTGAAGGGGTTTTCTTTCTTTGTTAAGTTAAACAAGGGCCGTGCTATTCGAGAGTATTGGTGGATAAATCGTCGATAGAAGTTGCAGAATCCTAGAAATGCTTGTACTTCCGTAACATTGGTCGGAGTAGGCCACTTTGTAATGCCTATTAACTTGTCTTGGTCCATGGATATTCGTCCTTGGGAGATATTGATGCCTAGGTAACTAATAGAGGTTTGTCGGAAAGCACATTTCTCTGGTTTCAAGTATAAGTCGTGGTCTTGGAGTGTTTTTAGGACCTTATGTGTCCAGTCGTCTAGTTCGTTCAAGGTTTGCGCCATGATTAGTATATCATCTAGATAAACAACCACTCGTTCAGTGGCGATGTATTTTGCTAGGATGGTGTTCATAAAGCGTTGGAAAGTGGCTGGGGCGTTGCAGAGACCAAATGTCATTATCAATGGTTCGAAGAGTCCTAATGGTGTCTTGAATGCTGCGAGGTGTTCATCGCCCTCTCTGAGGCGAATATTGTTGTATCCCCATCGTACGTCAAACTTGGTAAAGTATTGGGCTCCTTGGAGTTTGTCAATTAATTCAGGAATCAAGGGTAGTGGATACGCGTCTTTGACAGTTGCTGTATTCAGGGCTCTGTAGTCTTGCACTGGTCGTAGATTTCCTCCTTTCTTTTCTACAAAGAAGAATGGGCTGGCAATAGCTGCTTTTGATGGTCGGATTGTGCCTCTCTTCAAATGTTCGTCTAAGTATTCTTTTAGGGCTTGTAGTTCCTTGGGAGTAAGTCGATAAATGCCAGAATCGCGTCGGGCGATCCCTGGTTTTAGATTGATTGCATGGTCCCATGGTTGGTGAGCAGGAAGGCGTTGAGAAGCTTGTTCATCGAAAACCTTTCGCCATTTCAAGAATTGGGCGGGGATAAGTTCGTCTAATGTCTTAGGGGGTGTTTCCGCACTGGCTAACTTGGTAGCTGTGGTTGATTTGGCTCTTATGTTGATTGTTATTGGGCTAAACGCATCGTGGATTTGTTCGTCAACACATGGGTTCAATGGTCCTTCAGTATCTGGGAAGATTAGTGCAGCAATGTCCGTAAACTCGGGTTCTTCTTCTTCAGGGAAAGTAAGTGCTTGTATTTGGTAATTCCGCGTTCCAGATGCAGATGCAATGGTTATGCTTGGGTGTGTGGTAAGGCAAGTTCGGGGGCAGTTCCTCAGTGTGATTGTATCATTTGCCCAATCAATATCTGGGTTGTGGTGTCGTAGCCAATCGGTTCCTAAGATAATGTCGTGATCTCCAATGTTAGTGACCAGGAATTCTGCTTGTTCATCATGAGTGGCGCCTGTGTGCGCTTGAATGCGAAGTCTTTGGATGGTGCTAAAGCGTATTAGTCCATTGGCATTTTGTGTTCCGTCTACATTTTGTGCTGGCAAGGGTTTGATCATAGTTCGAAGGTGCAGGTGGTGTCTTTGTGCAAATCGTTCATGGATTATCATTCCTTCTGCTCCACTGTCGAGCAGGGCTCTTGCACCGATTTCTTTGCCGCTTGTCTTCCCTACTAAGGTAACTTTCAAGGCAATGGAAGGGGAGCGAATATTCTTGGTAAAAACTTTGGGGTAATTGATTTCTCTTTGTATCGTACTGATTTGGACCGCATCCCTCCTCGGTGCAGAAGGGGGTCCAATTAAAAATCCATAGGAGCAGATCTTGGGCGGAGGATCGAGTCTGCAAGTGTCTCTCTCCAAGTCGTTAGTGAAGCAACAGGAACGGGTTCTTCTTGCGCAGGTTCGACTGTTTTCATCTTGGATGGTTGTAGCTCTGACTGTTTGGGGGCGAGAACCTTGTCGTTGGCGTCCTTGAGCTGCTTTCTTTGCTCTGCATTGATTTGCCATATGGATTCTTCTTTCCACAATAATAACAGAGATTGTTCTTGCGTCGAAATTCTTTCTCTGCATCTGTGAGGGGTTTCCTTTCACTTCTGGATTCCCAGGGTCGTTCATTGGGCTCTCCTTGGTACAAGTTAATTTCCAATGGATTATCTGATCCTTGAGTGTTCAATCCTCGGGCACGCACAGAGCGTCCTCCTCGAAAAGCAGTGGAGTTGTATAGGTGGAAAAGGTTGTCGAATTCTCTTGCTGCTTTGACAAGGGCTGCAAGCGTAGTTGGTGTTGGTGTGATTCCCAAGTATTTTCTGATGTAAGGCCGGGTTATGTTCTTCCTAAATGCGTACATCTTTGTTCTTTCATCGGTGGTAGCTCGTGACTGCATGGTGTGACCATTTCTGGATACCATTCATTAAATGGTAGTCTTCCCTTGATAATAGGTGTGCATGGTATTAGCGGAGGCCAACTCTGCTTCTGCAGGGATAAAGTGATCGGCAAAGGCTTTCTTGAAGTCGTCCCATGACCCATAGTCTGCTACGGTACGAGCCATAGCCTTGGTGGTTTGTTCTCTAGCCCACGCTCCGGCGGGTGTTCCTACTTTAAAGTGGGTTAGTGCAGCGGCAACTTTCTTGCTTTCATCTGTAAAGGAGTCGCCATTGATGTAGTAATAATTGGCCAAAGCTGCCCAAAAGGCTTCTGCGTTATCAGCCTTTCCGTCAAAGGGTTCTGGTGCTGTTCCGACAAGGCGTGGATTGCTTGACATGGTGGGATTCTGAGTTGTTGTAGCTGTAACAATAGGTGGGGCTGAACCTTGTAGTTGGATTCTAGTTGGAGTGAGCGTTCGAGGGACTGCTTGTGGTACGTTGCTAGTTGTATGAGGAGTAGGTTGTTGGGTATTACGCCGAGTAGAAGGTCCTGGAGTGGTGCTTCGAGTGCTCTGAGCAGTTCCTAGGATAGCGGTAACTTCTTGAGGTGTTCTGGCTGAGAAATCGACTTCTCGATTGTTATAGTAAACCCAATGTCTTCTAGAACGGCTCCACTTGACTGGTCTGTCTAGGAAGAGGCCTGATAGTTATAGGGGTTGAAGTCTTGAACGTTTTCTGCTCCTGGGGCTGCCGCTTTAAGTTGTTCGGTGGTAACTTCGTCGTTATCGTCTTCGTATAACCAAGTGTCAGAAAGATTTCCGTGGTTGATAATAGGTGTGCCTGCAAATTTTCCTCGGTAACAGTGATCTTGGGTGTCGTAACTGAGGTTTTCAAATAGGAGTGGGATTAGATTTTCTTCTTCGTCAGTGATGTCTCTCCTAGTGCTCATAGATCTAGACGACTGTTATAGTCCAATGGCCGTTGTTCCAAGGATATGCAATGGTGTAGGCTGGCTTTAGTCGAATGGTATCAGGTCTTCCTTGATGTTTTCTTAATTGGATTCGGGAGTATTCTTCAGTAATGCTGCTTTGTGTTAGAACTACTCGGGTTTTCCACAGATATCCTTCAAATTCTGCTGGAGAGATGGCAAAGTCACTTATTTCCTTGGTGGGGTGCTTGTAAACTATAAAGTGTGTCAGTCGTTGATGCCAAGCTTGGGTACAATAATTCTTGAATTCAATTAACTCTCTCCTTGAACGCGTAGGTAGGTTTAATGCTAAGAAGGATTGTTCTGGTAGATAACAGTGTAAATCAGTATTCCTAAGATCGGCACTATCAGGGGATTCAACAAGGGGTGATGCAAAGGGTTGGATAGGTATGACAGGGGTAGGAATACGATTGGTAAACAAGGGTACGTAGGCGTCAGGAGGGGTAGGAGGTAATGGTCTTTCAACAAGAAATCCTCTTGCGTTGGGAACTGTTTCTCTCTCAGGGGGTCGTTGGGATGACGCGCGTCTCCTGTGTCGAGGAGCCAGATTTATCGAATGGGGAGGTGGTAATCGCCTGGCGTCCACAAGGTAATTCCGTCAGGAGTAGGAGGTGTGTCTGGTCGAAAGTTGCACGTGCAATACTCTGTTTTGCAGTTACACCTTGCTGTCCACGGATTTGACTCAGTATTTTCTGTGCTGGCAGACCAACGTTCTTGACTAGTTGGGACAGTGGTTCTGAATTGGTGTGAGGGGATCGAGGGGCGAGACTTGAGGCTTCTAGGATTGCTGGGACAGAATAGTATGCAGGGGGACCAGTATATGAGGCGTCTGGGCTGGTAATTGCCCAAGGTTGATTAGTAGTCTGCGTCGTATAACCACGAGTTAGTTCTCCCAATCGAAGGTGTTTGTGTATTCCTGGTACAACAGCAAGTTGGACGTAAGATTGATTTTCCCTTTGTATTCTGTTGAGGCGTAGGTGGTAGAACTGACAGTGGAGACGGTAGTAGCTGATGTATGTCCAACAAGAGAACAAGCGATACCTGTCC
>JAGFNK010001075.1:0-15328 GCA_025769875.1 Russula earlei
GAGATTGCGGGGAGGGAGGTCATGAGGTTGTGTGCCGTGGTATTCGGACCACCCCAAATCACTAGGTTACCCTTTTGTGTCCACCTTGCGGCAGACACGTGGACTTGGTTGTTGTTGGTTGAACGTAAGGCAGAGTTGATGGTGGCGCATATGTCCGCGGGGTTAGGGCGGAGGGAGGCCGGCCAGGTGTAAGCAGATGTCTTCATGACCGCACTAGGGCGGGGGGGAAGGGAGGCCTTGGCTGCATATGTGGGAGTGGTGTTAGAGGCTGGGGTCAATGGGACTTTGGCCTTGGCGGGTGTTGTGGTGTTTTTGGGCAGGGCTTTGATTTCCTTTCTCACGTCGACTGAAGCCTGAGTGAGATTGATAAGTGTGGTCTCCAGGCTGGTGAGGCGGTTCTGGAGTGAGTTAAGTTCTCTGGTAGGGGCAGTGGATTGTGGGTGGTGCCCTAAGGGGAGGGCAGTGACTAGAGTATCATTCAGGAAGAGCTTCAGGAGGTGTGCAGAGGCCTTCATTGACTCATCCGGATGGGCGAGTTTAGAGGGATGCAGATGCTTTAGATAGGCATGGGCGAGCCCAAGTATACTAGCCAAAGAGTCATGGTTGGGGGGTAGTAGGTTTCGGAGTTGTTCCCCAGGGAAGGGGAGAAAGGCTGGGAGAGGGATTGTTTGCCCGGTGGGCATGATGGTGGTATGAAGTTAAGAAGCGATGGACATGCCCCACTTGGAAGGAGTGGAAGGAAGGGTTAGAAAAAATATTTTACATATCACATGTAAACCCAGCAAATCACACCAGAAAATAACTCATATTTGAAATGGACTCATATTAGTTTATTTTGTCACTTACATCACACCTGTCATTCCTGTCACTCCCGGAAAATCCTGAAATCCAAGTTCAAGTTCAAGATTCAAGAATTCTCAGTTGGTAAAAGGGGCCTTATTATAAAGCTGCATTTTGAAACTCTCTGGTATTTTGAAACCCACAACACATGATAGTACTTATGTAATATAATTTGTGGCTGCAACAGAGCCTACTCAGACTCAGCACTTGAAATATCTTACTTTTATTGTCCACTGAGTTGCCTATAAGCAGAGTCAACTTAATCCTTGTGTGACACATGACTGCCTGGTTACATAATGACGCGCTGGCTGTCATGCGTGATCTCAAGCCGTGAGCAGAGACTAGTATTGGCTTACACTGCGTTCATCCCAACGCGCGCGCAAGTATCGGCAAGTCTGATCTCATCTGCGTCGTCTGATTCCATGTCCCCTCAGTTCCCTGCTCATGTCGATATCAAACCGTCTTTCTACCGCTCACAAGCAGCGTGCCTTGCCCGCGGTGTCCTACTTCAAGCTCATTTCTCAAAGGTTGACAGCATTTCGATCGCCTCGCCACCAGTTGTTCCCCTTCATACTACCCGGTCACGACATAAAGCTACGATAGAAAGTCTTTCGGAAACAGCCCGTGACTTTCTGCCTCTTCCCGTCCTCTGTTCATCTCGAATTGACTTATGCCCCAACCTCGCCTTACAATTTCAGAAAGCATTCAGATATTCATTCGCGTTCGTGTGCCGCTTTGTTCGCGCAGGTGTCGCAGGTGTCTCTAGTTACCAAGCGTTCTGGCTTACCTTGTATTTCATATTGAACCTCGCCCTCACCCTCTACAATAAGGCTCTTCTGGTCTCGTTTCCGTATCCCTATACTCTTACTGCCGTCCATGCTCTTTTCGGACTCATTGGCGGTACTTGTCTCAGGATACGAAACGTCTACCAACCGCGGTCTCTCTTGGGTTCGGACTACGTTGTACTGGTCGCATTCTCTTTCCTGTACTCTGTCAACATCGCTCTTAGCAATGCATCTCTGGATCTTGTCACTATACCAGTAAGTCAGCCCGCTCCCTTTCAATTAGCGCCGTGCAGGTTAACATTGATAGATAGTTCCATCAGATTGTTCGTGCCGCCACCCCATTTTTTACGACTGTCTTTTCTTGGTACCTCTTCAAGACCCGTTTCAATCGTTATCAAATTTTATCCATAACTGTCGTTATATTCGGGGTCGGGCTGGCCACCTATGGGGATTACTACTTTACGACTTGGGGCTTCTCCCTTACGCTTGCCGGTACCGTACTAGCTGCTCTCAAGACAATCATGACACATAAAATTCAGACCGCACCACTCGTTACGCAGCCACTTGAAGCGCAGCCTAGGCTATATTGCATCAGTATTCCAATTGGATCGGTAACCATATTTTCAGCTCTCCTACCCCGGTTTCGCCTTCACGGCCTCCAGTTGCACCCCCTCGATCTTCTTACTCATCTTTCCCGACTCGCAGTTGTACAATGTATCGCCTATGCTTACTTCCTTGGTGAAATGGGCCTTGTATTCCGACAGTCCTCACATCCTACCATCTTATGGCAAATCGTACTTATCTCTGGCAACGGCGTCGTCGCATGCGCACTGAATATTGTCAGCTTCGAAGCTAATCGACGGTCGGGTGCCCTTAGTATGGGTGTTGCAGGTTATGACTCTTCAACAATCTGTCCCGCTTTGTTGTACTGAAATACTCGTTTGACTAGCCAATGTAAAGCAGGTTCTTACCGTCCTTTGTACCGTCTGGTTCTTCCATCTCAATCTTACCCCCCTCAATGCCCTTGGTATCATGCTCACGCTTGTTGGTGGTGGGTGGTACACCTTGGTTGAATACCATGCAAAGCATGGCTACCTCCGCAGTTGAAAAGTGATCTCCTCTCCCCGTCCACGAATATCACCACCATGAAGGTCATGTCATGCTCTTTCCTCATTTAACTTATGTTCTGCGTTTGTTCCCATTCTCATCGATTTGTCAACATGATTTTATAAGACAACGATAAAGACTCTAGTTCGTATCATCTACGTGGAGGGATTGATAGCCCTGAATTCAATTTCGACGAGACCATTGGTATTACAGTACCTATAGTGCACTAATGTCTTGCCATCACCTTGCGACACGTGTACTAGTCATTTTCAAGTAACTCGAGTGATGGCCATGTCCTCTTCGAAGGTTGTTCTCACCTATTGTGTGCTAACTCAGCGCGTAAGGCGTCGGTTGGCGACAGATATTTTACCTCGGCGTAAAATTCGTCATCTTCAATGACTCGAATGCCTGTCAAGGCAAGTGCCTTGCAAATCTCTAAACAAGCCTGATGTGCTTCAAGTGTCGCTGCCGCTGAAGTAAATGCAGGAGTGTGATTTCCCCCATTTGGCTCTGTTGGAATGGCTGCCAAGCGGAAGATGAAGGTAAGTTCTGCCCCAATACAAGAATGGTCCACATACAGAACCCGGGATGGATAGATGGCAATGCTGTGAAAAACTAAGTACGGGAGGTGTGAACGATTGTAAGGAAAGCAGACCGTATGTTATGTTGCCCTGAAATGAGAGAGGAATCAGTGAGGAATCATTCCATCATAGCCAGGGACCTTACGAAGTCTGTTGACGCACTGCTAATACCCCATTCGTAGTCGACGGGTCCCGATTTACTTATAAAAACCCGTGCGAAAGTTTCGGCTACTCCCCAAGCATGGCCAACGCTATCTTATCAGGAACTGGTGACTGGAACCATCAAAGTATGGGGCCTACCTAACGCTTTGTTTTGCCGCAATTCATGTACGGGAGGTTCCATTCCAAAAACCTCGACGCTACAGCCTGTGGCCAACCCCGACGCTCTGGAATGTGTTCGTCAGAATTCCAGATGGATCACTAGAGGAAGGAGCCGAACTGAAAACAGGCACGAACGCGTGGATCCACTTCTTTGACCTCTGCGACGGTTGGTGCACGGACATACCATCTATTCTTTGTCAGAAGTAACCGTCCGTGACACAATGCAAGACCCACAGCATTTTTGCATTGTCTGGAATGACTGGAATCCAGATCGCGTTAACAAGTAGAAGGTGGAGGACGTCGAAAGATGCTCACTGTTTGCAGCCCAGTCTTTACCTTCAAACACTCCGTGGATCCGATGCGAAGGTTTGACCTGCTGTCTAAGCAAAGAAACATTCGTATATGCAGCGACAGCAGCATCTAGGGCATTTTTCCCTTGCCATGGAGACAGTGCAGCATGAGCCCTGAGAAATTCGATATGGCAAGTGCTGCGGAGAAATCATATCACGTACGAGTGGCCACGATACTCCACGGAAATACGCTGTAGAGCAAGCGAGCTACTCAGGCTTGCACTATGCTCCGGACCAGGAGCAGGGTGACACCTGTAATCAAGTTGTATGAGATGGTAGCATGGACAGACAGGGGGCGTTGACCCGCATCAAGCAAGCATCCATCCCCTTATATGCACCCTTTTCGAGCAAAATAACCTTGCCTTGACCGCCTTCCTCAGCTAGTTTGACTTTAACATCACGCACACAAAGGAGGGAATAGCATGTACCTGGAGTCCCCAATAGAATAATTTGGCCAGGTATGTCATGTTCAATCAGAGCCGCTTTGACAGCAAGGGCAATAGCAACTCCGGCTATAGCAATAAGATTATGGCCACATGCGTGACCGACACCGGGGAGAGCGTCCATTTCAGAATTGATGCCAATTACGCGTCCTCCATTACCGTGGGAGAAGGTAGCCGCCCAAGCAGTGTCGAGATGATAATGCTTTTCCACTTCCCAGCCATGTTTCTCCATGAATGATGTAAGGACGTCATGTGCGTACCTTGGTCCATCACCACGACACAGATCAGCTGCCAATCTATGACCTTTTGTATACAGACGACGCACTTCTCTTGGAACATCAATTCTGGATGACCTGATGGTGTAGGAAGCGAGAGCGTTAGGCGATACGTGATGAACTAGTCAGAGGGACATACTGTGAATGTCCAGGCTTAGAGCTCGAAGCTCTCGACTGAGACTGGAAATCTTTCTTGTAATTGTCTCGTAGATGTCTGGTCTGTAGATGGCAAGCGAGCGATCGTGCTTATCTACCTTGCAAAGGAGACGTTCCGTTGAGGCATTGGGTGCCCACCAGAATCGAACGTGATCCCCAATGTCAGCGGCCATGACGATATAACTATATGGATTCTGGGGTACAATCGAGTGTGAGGGTTCGGCCCTGCGGACAATGTATACTTATCACGTAATTGGTAATTGCT
Source organism: Russula earlei (assembly GCA_025769875.1). Taxonomy (NCBI): domain Eukaryota; kingdom Fungi; phylum Basidiomycota; class Agaricomycetes; order Russulales; family Russulaceae; genus Russula; species Russula earlei. Next base: position 5,124 of record JAGFNK010001075.1, read on the forward strand.
CGAATGCCGTCCTCTGTGAGAACCAACCGGTATAAGGTATCTACAACCCATCTCATGTCTACGGAAAGGGTGTCTTCGTTTATAGATCGACACCTTTTCCTTCTCTCTCGAGAACGCAATGCTGAGGTCGAGAGGACCTCACTGGTTTTCTCAAACTGTAGCCCGAAGCTACTGGAGAAGAAGGGGCTTGCTCTGAATGGTTTAGGAATTGCTGGTATACGAGTTGGCCTTGGGAATAAGACGTGCGTTCGTATACTACTTCCATCGAGCATGAATCGCACAATCTTGATAAGGGCAGGCTGGTCGAATTGGAGCGCCCGGCTGCATACCATACGATCACTATATTCCCCCCACATACACTTCGGTGCGAAGTCATTTTGGTGGCTCTTTCTTCCCTTGTCCAAACGCGAGTGTCAGGCCAGGGGATCTCGCATCAATAGAAGAGAACGTAGTTTCCAACGCTAGATCCAAGAAGTCTACCAAATCGACAAGGACGCCAGTGCGAGAGAAACTAAAACCAGCAGTGGATGGCGTCATCTACAAGGTATGTACCTAGAATACTTGGCATTTTCGAGCACTCACATTAGCTCCGAAGGTTTCAGATTCCCGCATTACCGTTGCCATTGGTTCATCGCATTCGGATCTCAGCGACTTTGAATTTCCAGAACGTTGTAGAGTCCTAAAGTTGGTCAATAGTATCACTTACGACAGGTAAGCTTGTGTGTTAGTCGCTCTGTACTATTATTTACGGAACATTCATAACAGGATGGAAAATGCATTAAAGCAATTGAAGAAGATAGTCGTTTCAACACCACAATCTGGAGTAGTGGTGCGTCTTTTCATATTCTAGATTGTAACATTTGTTTCGAATCCGCAAGGAGGGATTTGGGCGGTCCCGATTAGTTGAGGTGCTTCTCGGGATGACAACACCTTTGCGAGTTGCCTTGACGTATAACATATCATTTCTCGATGATTCCCTCAACGACAGTCAAAAGGCGGCTGTCAGGTTTGCACTTGAGTCAGTTGATGTCGCCTGCATACATGGGCCTCCAGGTGAAGTCTATAAAGCCTCGCCCGCTGTCGCCCTTATGCTTGTGCAGGTACAGGGAAAACGCACACACTCATCGAAATTATACGGCAGCTCACCTCAATCACACCTGTCAACCCCCGTCCGCTGCGCTTATTGGTCTGTGGGGCATCCAATTTATCTGTCGATAATATCCTTGAGCGGCTTCTGGCGCTGCCTATTCCTTCCCAAGGTACAAAACTTAATGTTACGCGCATTGGCCACCCTGCACGAGTCATACCTCATCAAGACGCTCTAAATGCTACGCTAGAAGCCCAAGCAGAGCGATCAGATGAAGTGAGAGGTCTGCATACTTTGTTGTGAGCGCGTCTCAGTTTCTGTTAGGCCGCTTTGGCAAAAGATGTAAAGAACGAAATAGAGACTGCTTTGAGCGTCCTTTCTGGAAAGGGGAAGGGTGGAAAAGTTCTCCGAGGTCCGGAGCGAAAAAGAAAGTGGGAAGAAGTCCACGGGTTAAGGAAAGAGTAGGCATGAAATGACGCACTCTGATCCTGTTGTACTCAAATGGGCTGCGATGCTTTAGGTACCGGCGGAGAGAGAGAAATGTTGGGAAGGCTGTCCTTCGAGAGTCCCAGGTAGGCTGATAGTCGTTTATACGATCACGCTATTTATCTTCGAGGTAGGTAGTACTGGCGACTTGCCACTCTTCAGGCGGTCATCAGCTTCGTGCCGAGGAATTCGATGTGGTCATTATCGACGAAGCGACCCAAGCACTCGAAGCTGTGAGGCGAATTCCCACCATGTAGATAGATGTCCCTTATCCGCCTTTCAGGTCTGTTGGGTACCTATATTCAAGGCCAAGAAGCTCATACTCGCGGGCGACCCAAAACAACTTCCCCCCACGGTCCACTCATGGCCCCAGTCAAAGGATATCGCATCCTCAAGTCACAGCGGCACAGTATCAGGAACAGGTGTCCAGATGAATTCGTCGGGAACCGCAAGTGCTGCCGAACAGCTCGAAGGTCTCAATGGTGGCGGTGACGATGGTAACGAGTCAGACTCTACAGAGACTGAAGGTAGTTATGCGTCTGATGCCCCGGGGCTCACATCGTCGAGGGGGCGGTACCGGGTACTCACGCCGCCACGAACGCTGGAGCTGACTATGTTCGAGAGGCTGGAAATAATGTATGGCTCTGAGATCAAGTGCATGCTTACGGTTCAATACCGGTATGTGACTGCACCATCGAAAAAGTGACACATTTATCAATGGGCCGACTAATAGTATGCACACCAAGATCGCTGAATTTCCTTCCAAGGTCATGTACAATTCTAAACTCATTACGCACCCCTCTGTTGCTTCCCATCTTCTTCTGCATTTGCCAAATGCCGCAACCACATCTGATGTTCAAGATATTCTTGAAAATCCCATTGTCTTCTTCGACACGGCCGGTTGCGAGTATTTTGAGAGGCTGGAAGGTGACGGAGACGAAAGCAGTCGATGCAACGAAAATGAGGCCACAATCGTGTATAATTGGGTGGCAACTCTGGTACCTTGCTGTGCTTTTGGTCGGTCGTCTAAGCCTTATCACTCACGACAGAAAAGGTTGCAGCTGGGATCACCCCATCTCAAATTGGAATCATCACTCCGTGAGTTGCAGCCCATCTTAAATCGGTGAACAGGGATCCTGGCTTTCTCATTTTGTCGTCAACAGGTATCAAGCGCAGGTGGCATTATTATCGTCTCTTCTTCGTTCGTGCTACGGTTCCGAGCTTGAGATAGGTACAGTAGACGGTATGCAAGGGCGGGAGAAGGAAGCCGTAATCATAAGCTTGGTGAGAAGCAATGACAAGGTATCCATCCAGAAGCGTGTCTTGCCATGTCTTACGCGCTAACGTCCCTTGAAAGCGTGAGGTTGGGTTCCTAAAAGACGAACGCCGGCTTAATGGTGCGAAAAACGTTCTGCCGTTTGGGTCGTACGCTCACTTGCATCCCTAGTGGCTATGACCCGTGCACGACGGCATCTCGTGAGCAAAAATCTAGTCTTGAGGTTCCAACATGGGGCTTAATTTACAGCCAGTGCGTGATTGGGGACTCCTCTACGGTGCAACATGGGAGCAAATATTTGAAAGATTGGCTACTTTGGTTGGAAGAGAACGCAGATATTCTCTCCGCAGAGTTGGACTGATATGTCTATGCCTCAATCAGTCTGTGTAACATTACATACGATGCCAAGATGACAACTACAAGGAACTTGAGTACGATATGTATGTCGATAGAGGGGAACATGCTCTCCTTCGGTCGATGCGTGCTAGGGAGACGAATAAGTTACAATGCGTATTCGCTAGCGCTATTAATATTCCTCCATATCCGACAGAGACGCGTATTCTGAGACTGAGCGCGTGTCCTCATACTCCGCGACAACTTCTCGCATAGCGTACCTCATGATGGGGGTCGCAGGGAGCACCTTTGGCCCAAAGATTTCGTCATCCTCCTGTGCGTGAGCGAGATCTTGCTCTACAAGAGTGTAGGGCTCGCCATCCATGCCATCCATCTCGACTGAATCGCTCACGATCGCCGTACCACTACTTGATGCACCTATGTGGTGGATACCGATACTGACACGGCGACTAGTAGGCATAGTTTGATCAAGTCCTGCCTGAGCCGTTGCCCCTTCTAACGGTTCAGGACCTTCTTTCGTGACTGGGTCCATCCACCGTAGATCGAGAATGCGGCCGCGTACCATACCATCAACAGCACGTACACCGAACTCCCGGCAAAGCATGAAATAAGGCAAGGAACGCACGCCAGGTTGAGTAAGGCGGCTCATGACACGCAGGAGTTGCAACGCCGTAAAATCGGACACGTAACCCGGCTCTGAGACGGGAGAAGGGGCGTGTGGATTGCGGGCCGTGCCAGTGAGTGGCGGATAGATAGGAAAACCTCCGCCAGATCGCGTGGGGGAAGTAGAATTGACACCGGATTGCCGCATTGCGGCAGTAGCGCTGCTACGGCGACTGCGTGGCTTGTGATCGGCCGTCTGAGGGTTCTGCGCGGTGTGGATGATATGAAGGTTGAGAAGGGCGTGCGCCTGTATGAAGTGGGAGCTTTGGTGTACTGATGGGCATGATGTTGGTCAACGCTTGAGAGGCACATAATCTCATAGCTTACTTTCTAAGCGTCCGTTTGAATTCACTATTACCAGGCAAACGTTAAACGAGATGTCAATCACACCGCAAGTGACTCACCGTAATCAGTGACATAATCTTGAATGTGCACAAGACGACCTCCAAATGCTTCGTAGAGCCTCTCAAACTCAAGACCACTCCTGAGCCGTTCGGGCACTCTAGGCAAGACCCTTTCCTCGAAAAAAACACGCGTCTCTGCTTTTGAGCAATCGCCGATAGTGATTATCTTCCACGCTTATGTGAACGAATACTTTGGGGCAAAGCGCGTACGTACCTTGCAGTGTTGCATGACATTCAACTGTCTAAGCCATGTCTGATAAAAAGGGTCACTAGTTGCGTGAATGACGTGGCAGAGGCGGTCCTGCTTAGTCAAAACGAGCATCGAGTCTAGGAGAGCTTTCATCGCTTCAACAGACTGTATAAGACCCGGGCTGGAAGCGTCGATTACAGAAGGTTCCTGGAAAGAGGTGAGGCACATACAGCTTGTGGGCCTCATCGAGGAAGAACACCGGCATTTTCTTGGCCGACCTCGTTGGCGGCTTCTCTTGAGCCTGGAGAGCATCGGTTTGATTCGACTTGCGCTGGTCGACACGGTCACGGGACGATGAGCGAAATGGCCACCACCTAGATGGCCGCGCGCGGCTGTGGCTAGGGATTGGATTCGTGTTTACCCTGGGCTGCGGGCTAGGGGTACATTCTCGACGCGACTGTGGTACGAATTCCCTGTATTTTAAAAGAGAACTCTAGAAAAAATAAGGGACATCAGGGAGGGGGATAAAAAGGGATGACGCGTTCAATTGGAATAAGGGTTGACCTGAAAGAGCTCCATGAGTCGCGCGATGTCACTCGTGCGTATTTGCCCCGATCCATTTGCGTCGGATAGCCGGCGTTCGACACTGAGGCGGTCATGCTAGATGTTGGTTAGAGTGGCAGACGCAAGGCCAGGATTGCCCCTATACCTTGAAACTCCAAGCTTCCTTCTCGAAATCTTCGTAGCCCACCACGTCGGCGATGAAATTAAAGAACTGTTCCACTTGTTGACTGAGGCTTATGTATAGACTGTCCAAGTCTGCAAAGCCAGCAATTCTGAGATCAAAGTGGAGGACGTGGTATTTGTCCGACGTCAGGAGCTGTCGCAATAGCGCAGTCTACATATGAAAATTTCAGCTTGGGATAAGAAGCAAGTTATGATTGAATAATAACCTTGCCAACAGAGCTTGCACCAAAAAGTACGGTGAAGCAAGGCTCCTCCTCTAACGCACGTCCTACTGCCTGGAGCTCAGCTGGACGGGGGAAAAAGTTTGGTAGACGAGAAAACGTGTGGGAAGGACGAAGTTGAGCTCGTTCACGGGCTTCCGCAATTTCCCTTCGTGCTTCTTCCAGAAGTTGGCGAGATTCGGTAAGCGAGCGAAGAGTAGAGGCAGGCTGATAGGTATGGGAAGAGAAAGACATTGCGTTTACACACATTGAACGGCAGTTGGGTTTACGAAGGGGGTCAGCCAAGCGTGAGCGGCGCGATCGAGGCAAGCCTAAAAGACATGCGTACGTTTACGACAACCTGCAGGATCTCGCCTACGCTAAAGAAGGTTCGATTCTGGCGGTTCCCGGATGCCACGCTGCGATGAGTGGGATTGGAGGGTGACGGGCGTTGATAGGAGAAAGGGGCGGCATGGGTGTGGAGGCCACGATGGTGTCTCAATGAGACGGCGTTCACCGTGGCTAACTGTTGTGGGTGCACAAGACTCATGTAAAATGAACTGTAAACGTGAGGCCTGATATAAAGGGTAAGGAAGGGGTATATGGCTAGAGATGGGGGTTTTTGTACAGACGGAAAAGGGGGGGAGGATGTTCAGATGGGAAGGGAACGGGAACGGGAAAGGAAGCACGTTGAATTCACACATTTTGCGCACCAGTGGCCATACGTATTGGGGCGTGAGTGTGCACATGGGAAGCGATGAACGACTAGACACGATGCACGAACCGGGGCTAACACGCACTGCACTGCAGGGGACTGGCAGGCAGGACCGGACCGGACTGGCGCCAGCGCCTCGCCGTATTCATTCATTTTACCACCATCACGTGCGACTTATCGCTCGCCATCGCTAACTGAGACTATTACAACAACCCTTGCTTTGTTGTCGTCATCACGCATTTCTTTATCTCATTCCCATCATCTCCCTCCGAGTAATGCAGAGAGGTGGTGATCGCGGCAGGGGCAGAGGAAGTGGAAGGGGTTTTCGTGGTGCTAGTTCCAGAGGCGTTCCCCGTGGTGGCCCTGTAACTGGAGGTGGTCGCGGTCGCGGCGGCGGTTTCGTACCCCGGGAACAGGGCGGGTATATGACCTATCTCCTCTTTCCTCACCCTTATTCACGTTTTATCAGCATATTTGCCGAGGGCCAACCCGCTGTTGTCGACGCACGTCTCGCTAACTCCGCCGAGGACCGATTGATCCTCTCCTTCAAGTCCCTGTCCTTACGGCAGGATGCCATGCCTCCACGTCCCGATTATGGTACAAAAGGTTGATATTTATTCCCCTTTTTACAGTCTTGTCCGATTCGATGTACATCCAGGAAAGCCAATCAAGCTGCGCACGAATTTCTTCCCAATACGCATTCCAAAGAATCCTCTCCACGAATATGATGTTAGCATCTTCCCTAAAGAAGTCTCGAACCGTAGGATGAAGAGGAGAATATTTCAACTTGCCGAAGCCACTCAGGATTGGGTCTCAAATGGACTGAAAGGTCGTGTTGCCCACGACTCTAGCGCAAAGCTGATAGCGGCCGATATCTTGCCCCAACCTCTTACTATCTCCGTCCCTTACTTTGAGGACGATGACGACCAGAGCAGTGTTGAAAAAGAAAAGAGAGTGTATACATTAACCATCAAGTATACACAACCAATCGAAACCGAGAGTTTGCAACGGTATGTGCATTTACCAATTCCATCGGCCCCCAACCCACGGACGCACTTAGATACCTCGTTGGCAACCCCCAATACCGAAACTATGACATTCTCCCGGTCATATCTGCATTGAATCTCGTTTTAAGTGCGCATCCAAACCGCACTCAGGCAGGTGCGGGCGTCGTAGTTGGCAGGAACCGGTATTTTTTCCCGTCGGCATCCCCTCCCTTCTCTCTTGGTGGCGGACTTGAAGCTTGGAGAGGGTTTTACTCTTCGGTCAGACCTTCGTTCAATCAACTTATGGTCAACGTCAACGTGTGTGCGACAGCCTTTTACTCAGAAGGTAATCTAGCAGCTGCCATGCATGCATTCGAACAAGCCAGCTTTGGCGCAAGGATGTCGGCGTTTGTACAGCGCGTTAGAATCAGAACCGATCATCTTGGTCACCAGAAGACGGTGAAGCGATTGGCCAAATTCAATGCCAGGCAACACAGATTCGAAGCACAGGAACTCGGTGGTATGGTTACTGTCGAAGAATACTTCCGGCGCAGTAAGTCATCCTTTCTACTGTCTGTCTTGTGTTTTGACATGTCGCCATCCTCACCGTCGACATCAAGAGTACAAGATCACTTTACAGTATCCAAATCTTCCTCTCGTTGACGTAGGAGGGAACAAGGCCATCTATCTTCCCCCCGAAGTCTGTTCTATTCTTCCAGGCCAGCCTTTCCGCGGAAAGCTGCCTGATGAACAGACGGGTGAAATGATCAAGGTCTCTGCTAAACCCCCCAATGTTAATGCCAACGCGATCACAGTCGCAGGACTACGCGAACTTGGCTTCGCACGCGGTCCTAATCTTTCCCCTGTTCTGGACGTGTTCGGCGTTTCGATTGGCTGTGACATGGCTGTTGTTCCTGCTCGCATCTTGACCCCTCCTCGAATCCGTTATGGGAAAGGCGAGCAGACCGTAGACGAAAAGGCCAGCTGGAATTTACGGAACGTCGTCTTCGCCGAAGGCGCCAAGTTTGGCCCATGGACCGTGTTACTTATCAAAGATGGCAACCGCTTTGAAGAATTCAGCGACGCTCAAGATCCAGAGTTACGCAGCATGCTCGATGGCTTTGTCTCGATGTGCAGAAACTGTGGGATCGGTATTACTCAGACCCCGCTGATTGCCGTTGCTGAGCTTCCGCGAAAGGACCTTCAGGATCCCATCCGAACGCAAGCCATCACTGCTATCCGCAGTGCCCTGATGGCGACGAAGCAGAAACCTGCTCTACTTCTCGTCATTCTATCTAATGGCGACAAGCACATTTATTCGGGCTTGAAGCATCTGTGCGATGTCTATTTGGATGTTCCTAACGTTTGCGTTCAGTCTGCGAACATTAGGAAGGAGCGAGGCCAGCTGCAATACTTTGCTAATGTTGCCCTTAAGGTAAACATGAAACTCGGTGGCACCAACCATGCCGTGGATGAGGCATCGATAAGTAAACTTCGTCAACCCTCCACCATGCTCGTTGGAATGGACGTCACCCATCCGGGCCTATCAACCGTAAAAGGAACGCCATCCATCGCTGCGGTCGTCGCAAGCGCAGACCTTCGATTTAGTCAGTATCCGGCAAGTATGCGCATCCAAGAGACGAAAAAGGAGGTTTGTTGGCAGTTCCAGTCCTCTTGAAGCGCGATTGCCCACCCATCCGCCAGATGATCACAGATTTGAGGGACATGATGGAGGAACGTTTACTGGCTTACCGGACGAAGAACAAAGATCTTCCCCAAAGGATCCTGGTTTATCGCGATGGCGTCTCTGAGGTCTGCTCATGACATTTATTCTACTGGTACCATCTGATGTGTCCTCCGTTCAGGGCCAATTTCCTATTGTCGTTCAGGACGAAATTCCAAAAATTCGAGCATCTTTCAGGAAGTTTGACACAGTTCAAAGCCAGTATCGCCCTAAGTTGACTGTGGTTATTTGTGGCAAGAGACACCATACCCGATTCTACCCCACGGAGGCCGCCAATGCAGACCACAATGGGAATCCAAAACCGGGTACAATTGTCGATCGTGGTGTCACCGCCATCTACGAGTTCGACTTTTTCCTCCAAGCTCATGGCGGACTTCAAGGGACGACTCGCCCGACACATTACTACGTCGTCTGTAATGAGATGGACATGAATGCTGATGACCTCCAGAACTTGACGAACACCATTAGCTATACCTTTGCTAGGGCCACGAAGGCTGTTAGTCTCGCAGCTCCCGCGTACTATGCTGATCTTGCCTGCGAGCGCGGGCGATGTTACCTGCACAAGCTTCTCATGGGATACTCGGATGTCACTACTACGGCGACCAGCGGATCTACTGCTGAAGAAGAGATATTCAGAGAGGCTGAGAAACTGTGGAATGGGGGAGTGAAAGGAAAGCTAAAGGAAAGCATGTTCTACCTGTAAACCTGATACCCGTAATTGTTCTGAATGTATTCGCCCGAGTCGACCGCTGTGTTGTTCAACAGACATGTTGTTTTGGTGTTTGTTTTATTTTCAATAATTGTACATCGCAGTGTGAGGCGATCCTCGGAGCACTCCTTTTGCTTATTCTTCTACCTTGGACTCCTAGGCAACCCTAGCACTGGTTGGAAATTACACTTGTGTTACTAACAAAAGTTTGAAATAACAATAGTCAAAATAATGTTACAATTTTTCTGGTCACAAAAGTTTATCATTTCATTTAACTTTTGTTATAAAAGATTCCTGTTACAAAATGAAGAACTAAGGCCCCTTTTACCAACCAAGAATTCTTGAATCTTGAACTTGAACTTGGATTTCGGGATTTTCTAGGAGTGACAGGAGTGATGTAAGTGATATGATGTATATAATAAGTTGATATGCATTTTTTTCTGTTGTCATTTGCATATTCACATATATGGGGTTACACATGATGTGTCAGTGTCAAACTTGGAGTCAAGCAGTCCAACTCAAGCTCAACATCTGGGTGCTTGCAGCCCCATTTTCACCAGAGCTGCACATACAAAATTAAAGATGTGCACCCACACATTGGTGACACATATTCTGCCTTAATGACATGCTTGCAATACCCCACT
>JAGFNK010001076.1:0-15266 GCA_025769875.1 Russula earlei
GGATGCCGGTATACCATACAGATACTACATCAAAGTATACAGGCTTGCCTGTAGGCAGCATTGCCAATATGCGTGACTTCTATTCCAGTTATAATCCTAACTATACAGGTCCTAATTTGTCTTCTGCTACCACCAATAACCCATTGCAACAGCTGGGTGGTACTACAGACAGAACTACCCAGGTAAGGAACATTACGAACTTCTCTGTTAAGTATGATATCAGCCCTTACCTTTCTTTTAAGAGTACGGTAGGCGCTTTGTATAATGTGAACACCCGAAACTATTTCCAGAAATCATGGGCACAGGCAGAAGCGGCGTTGGATGGAGAAGCCTTTGCAAGATCAACTTCCAAAGCGATCCTTACCAAAACCACCATCTTCGACTTCTCTAATGAGAACATCCTGAATTATAAAAGGGTGTTTAAGAAACATGATATAGATGCGATAGCAGTATTCTCTACACAGTATACCAATATTACCTATACCAGCTTGCAGGTGGGCAACTTTGCAACAGATGATGTAGCTACCCTGAATGCCGGTACTTTTCAATCACTGAATGATACAGCGCAGGATGAAGCATTGGTATCCGGCCTTGTTCGTTTGAACTATGCGTATGATAATAAATATCTTTTCTCTGTAAGTGAGCGTACCGATGGCAGCTCGCGTTTTGGTCCTGATAACCGGTATGCGTTCTTTCCCTCTGTTTCAGCGGGCTGGCGGATCAGCAACGAAAAGTTCTGGCCGGAGAATAGCGTAGTAGATAATGTGAAGCTGAGAGCGAGCTATGGCGCCACCGGTAACAAAAAGATAGGCGACTATAAATACTTCTCTATCATAGACCCTGCTTACGCGGTATTGGGTGATGGTATTTCTCCCGGTTATCAAAAGATCAGCCTGGCGAATCCTAACCTGAAATGGGAAAGAACGTTCTCTACCAACCTGGGTGCAGACTTTACGCTGTTTAATAAAATGAACCTGACCGTGGATTATTATAACACGAATACAGACAGGCTGTTGCTGAACCTGCCCTATCTTATCGCAAACGGGTTATACTACGTATGCGATCAACCGGGGTAAAATAAAGAATGAAGGTTTTGAATTTGAGATCAACCTGCCGGTGATTATGAAAAAGAATTTTAAATGGAGCATCTCTGCCAATGGATATACCAATAAAAATACCTTGCTTGATTTTGGCGGGGCTGATAACCAGATTACGCAGGGCGACCCCAAGCGTCCCAATTTCTTCTTAACAAAAGTGGGTAGTCCTTTGGTACAGTATTATGGTTACAAGATGGATAGCAGTGTATCTGTTAAGAATACCAACTACTGGCCCATCGGCGTAACATCTATCCATGCTTTTGCAAAGGATGTTGATAAGAACGGCGTGATCAACGATAGCGACAAAACCATACTGGGTAATCCGTATCCTAAATTCAACTGGGGCTTTACCAGCAATTTCCAGATAAAGAATTTTGATATCAGCATTGTGATACAAGGTTCTCATGGCGCCAAGGTATTTAACATTGACCCTTATTATTTTGAAACACAGTTTGGTACTACCGGTACCACTGCCTATCTCTCACAGGGATATACCGCAGCGCAGCAGGCCATGCTGGTACAGAAATTCCAAACCAATGCCAATATAGAGAGCGCTTCTTTTGTAGCGGTTCGCAACTTAAATATCGGGTACACTTTGCCGGCAAGAACACTGCGGAAAATGAGGATCTCCAAGATGCGTTTTTATACGTCTGCTGCCAACCTGTTCTACCTGTTCCCGGGCGACTATGCGAGCTTTAACCCGGAAGCGGATAATGGCTTCCCCGGCGATCCTTTGCGTAAAGGCTACCAGCGCGGTGCAGTGCCATTGGCGAGAACCATCACTTTTGGATTAAACCTTGATTTTTAAATTAACCTAACGCTACAACATATGAAAACGGTATATATTATTTCATCATTCCTGTTACTGGTCTTTGTTTCCCCGGGCTGTAAAAAGTTCCTGGACAGGCAACCGATCTCTACCCTTACAGAAGATGATTATTACAAAACAACAGATGATATAGAAACACAGGTGATCGGTTGCTATGCAGCTTTACAACCGGTATATAATTTAGATTACGTGATGGCGGGGTTGCGCTCTGATGATTCTTATATCTCTACAGCAGAGGGAGATATCAACCAGGTGGATGGGTTTATTGAATACCCTACCAACTCTTATGTGGCTAATTACTGGCAAACCTCTTATTTCGCTATCCTGCAGTGCAATACGGTATTGAACTACCTAAATAATGTAACGGATAGTACCAGGAAGAAATACTTTGAAGGAGAAACAAAGTTTATACGGGCGCATATGTATTTTAACATGGTTCGGTTATGGGGTTCTGTTCCTTTGATCACTACCCTGGTTGGGTATAATGATGTTACCCCGCGTGCAGATTCTGCTACTATCTATAACCAGATCATTGCAGACTTTAAGACGGCTATTCAATACCTGCCGGCATCCTGGGATGCTTCACAGGCAGCAAGGGCAACAGTAGGAGCGGCCAAAGGCATGCTGGCCAAAGTGTATTTAACACAAAAGAACTATGCGGCGGCAAGACCATTATTGCTGGACCTGCTCCAGAATCCGGGTACTTACCAGTTAATGCCTTCCTATAAAAACATCTTTGGTGTGAGCAACGAAATGAATGCGGAAGTGATGTATGCCGTACGATATAAATCCAACTCCAATGGTTTGGGTGAAACCTATACCTATAACATGGATAAGGTATCCGGTTCGGTGGGTTTCCGCAGCGCCAGCGATTTGCGTGGCAGCTCGGTATATGTTACGGCTGATTCTATCCGTAAGAATGTTACGTTCTTAACAGGTGGCGATTATGGTACCAGCTATTATGATGGCGGTAAGTATTTAGACCCGAGCGCCCCTAAGAATGATGCGGGTGTTGATTTTATTGTGTTGCGCTATGCCGATATCGTTCTCATGTATGCAGAAGTAGTGAATGAGATGGATGGCGCTACGCCTTTAACGGCTGCTGATGCTACCAATCCTTTATCAAGGTTATACCAGCTCAACCTGGTTCGTAAGCGTGCCAACCCTGCTGCTACCTCACTGGTATATGCGTATAACAATGCGGCGGTGAACACACAGGCGAGCTTTAGAACTACCATTAAGGCAGAACGGAGAAGAGAGTTTGCGATAGAGGACATGCGCTGGTACGACCTGATCCGTTGGGGTGATGCCGTTACTGTGATGAATGCCCATTTTGCAACAAGGGCGCTCACCAACGTGGTATTGCCTTACCAGGTATTGTACCCGGTACCGCAAAGAGAGATCGACATCAGTAACCATGTGATCACACAAAACCAGGGCTATCATTAAACACGATCATTCATTGTATATAAACCATATTGTTTTAACTCTTTACATAGGTAAGCAAGCAAAAAAAGGTTGTAAATAAACGCTGGCGTTGTGGCTCCTTATAACTATTTCTATAACGAAAGCTGCAACAACGCTGGTTTACAGCCATGCACGCGCCTACTACACTATTATCATGAAAAGACTGTTCGTTATATCCGCCCTGCTGATGGCGTATGCATCCTCCAGCGGCCAGGCACATCCTTCTATTATGTTGACCAAACAGAAGGTGGAAGCCGTGAGGAAGGGCATTGTTGCCTATCCTTTGTTACAGCAATCTTTTGCTGCGGTACAAAAAGCAGCAGATGAAGCGATTGCTTCTCCTGTCACGGTTCCTGTTCCCAAAGATGGCGGTGGTGGCTATACACATGAACAGCATAAAAAGAATTACCAGAACATACTGGCTTGCGGCGTTGCTTACCAGGTTACCAAGGAGGTGAAGTATGCAAAGTATGTACAGGAGATCTTATTGGAATATGCCCGCCTTTACAAGACCTGGCCCTTACACCCCAAAAGAAAAGATGGCCAGGAGGCCGGCCGTATCTTTTGGCAAAACCTCAACGATTGTGTGTGGCAGGTCTACGTGATACAGGGGTATGACCTGGTGTATGACTATTTGCCTGCAGACAAGCGGAAGACGATAGAAGAAGAATTGTTCCAACCCATCATTACGTTTTTAACAGTAGATGCTACGGCTACTTTTAACAGGATCCATAACCATGCTACCTGGTCCTGCGCGGCTGTGGGCATGACGGGTTATGTTACCGGTAATAAGGAATGGAGCGAGATGGCTTTAAAAGGGTCTGCCAAAGATGGCAAGACAGGTTACCTGAAACAACTGGATGAACTGTTTTCACCCGATGGATATTATACAGAAGGTCCTTACTACCAGCGGTATGCTTTATTGCCCTTTGTTGTTTTTGCGAGGGCTATACAACAATATCAGCCGGAGCTGAAGATCTACCAGGCAAGGGATGGGGTATTGAGCAAAGCGATAGAGATCGCTTTACAGCTAACGTATACCAATGGTGCCTTCTTCCCGGTGAACGATGCCATGAAGGATAAGACCTATGAAAGCGAGGAGATGGTATATGGTACGGATATCGCTTATTCCGATATACAGCCGGAGGCTGACCTGCTGGATGTGGCTGCCCGCCAGAAAAGAGTGATCGTTTCTGATGCCGGCCTGGAAGTAGCCAAAGATGTAGCTGCGGGTAAAGCAAAACCATTTGTATATAAAAGCCTGTGGATAAAGGATGGTGCGAAAGGTGATGAAGGCGGCCTGGGCGTATTACGGTCAGGTACGAATGAGGACCAGCAATGCGTGTTGCTGAAAGCTGCTGCGCAGGGCATGGGGCATGGACATTTTGATCGCCTCAATATGTTGTATTATGACAATGGCGTAGAAGTATTTTCTGATTATGGTTCTGCCCGGTTCCTGAATATTGAAAGCAAACGTGGCGGCGATTACCTTCCGGAGAACAATGCCTTTGCCAAACAAACCATTGTACACAATACATTGGTAGTGGATGAGAAAAGCGACTTTAACGGGAAGCTGGGTGAGGCAGAACAATACCACCCTGAGCTATTGTACTTTGATGCAAAGCCTGGGTTACAGGTAGTAGCTGCCAAAGAAGAACATGCTTATAAAGGCGTTACATTAACACGCACCCTGATCTACCTGCCGGTAGAAGGACTGAAAAAAACATTGTTGGTGGATGTAAGCAAAGCCACTTCTGCCAATAACCACCAGTATGATCTTCCTTTCTGGTACCAGGGGCATTTGGTAAATATCCCTTTTGCCGTGCAGGCCAATACCAGTGAACTGAAGCCATTGGGTACTGCTGCCGGTTACCAGTTTCTCTGGCTGAATGGTACGGCTAAGTTTACTAATAACGGCT
This sequence comes from Russula earlei, assembly GCA_025769875.1. Taxonomy (NCBI): domain Eukaryota; kingdom Fungi; phylum Basidiomycota; class Agaricomycetes; order Russulales; family Russulaceae; genus Russula; species Russula earlei. The sequence continues at coordinate 5,313 of JAGFNK010001076.1, forward strand.
CAGCGTTTTTAACCTTCTTAAACAACAATCGTTTTTATACTACCTCCTTTGCTACCGATTCGAATACGGTTGTAAAACTGGTAACAACGGGTGCGAATGATCCGGAATTTAGTTTACGGAATGAGCAGGCTTTTATCCTCTCTCATAAAAACACATCGAGTCACACGTTTGTGGCGATTACTGAAGCGCATGGCAATACCAACCCTACTGCGGAAACCACTACGGGTTCTATGACCAGTGTTGGTAAGCTGGTGGTTACAGAAGATGATGCAACGCATACGGTAGTACAGTTCGAGGTATTACAAAAACAATATACCATCCGGTTGAACTATACCAACAAAGACCATTTTATACAAGTAGACAAATAATTATTCATGATGCAGAGTACAGAATTCCAGTTAGAAAAAGAGATCCCCTGGCAGGACCTTGGCAATGGCGTGCAGCGCCAGGTATATGGTTATGATGATCAAATCATGCTGGTAAAAGCAAAGTTTGAAAAGGGCGCGATCGGTACCCTGCATGAGCACCATCATTCACAGGTGACCTATGTGGATAGTGGTGTGTTTGAAATGACCATTGGTGAGGAGAAGAAGATCATCAGTAAGGGTGATGGGTATTATGTGCCCCCGCATATCGTACATGGTTGTGTGTGTATTGAACCGGGTTTGCTGGTAGATGTGTTTAGCCCGCATCGCGAAGACTTTTTATAGATCTTTCAGATATATCCCGCAGATTACGCAGATTGAATACACGCAGATGGCGCAGATATATTTTCTGCGAAAATCTGCGTTCTTTCCTCTGCGCTGATCTGCGGGGGAAAAACAAACCATATGAAAAGAATATTTCTTGCATTGATGATGACCGGCGTTGCTTACTGTGCTTTGGCGCAGGAGGATACATCTGCTGTGAAAGTAATTAAGTACCCGGCTAATTATACCGGGCAGTTAAACGTAGTGTATACAAAAGTGGATGGCTGGGATGGCCGGATGGATATCTATGCGGCTATCAAAAATACCCAACCTACCCCTGTAGTGATCAATATACATGGCGGTGGCTGGAACCATGGTACCAAAGAAGCACAGGGTGGCTTTAGCTCCTGGTTTAAGCTGGGCTTTGCAGTGGCCAATGTGGAATACCGTTTAACGCCACAGGCTACGGCCCCTGCCGCTGTGGAGGATATACGCTGTGCGCTGCTATACCTGGTGCAACATGCAAAGGAGCTGAATATTGATGTGAACAGGATCGTAGTATGCGGAAGCTCTGCCGGTGCACACCTGGCATTGATGGCAGGCTTGCTGCAGAACGATCATAAGTTCGATACCAACTGCAAAGGCATTGATGGCTTTACCATTGCGGCTATTATTGACCAGTATGGTATTGCTGATGTATGGGACTGGGGCTATGGTCCTAATATCCGCAGTAAAAGCGCTACCAACTGGCTGGGCGCTAAAAAGAATGATAAGGCGTTTGCTGCTTCGGTATCACCGGTTACTTATGTAAAGAAAACGAGTCCCCCCACTTTTATTGTACATGGCGATGCTGACCCGGTAGTGCCTTACCAGGAATCTGTTGATCTATATAAGCGGTTCCAGGATGCCGGTGTGCCTTCTAAATTTATTACCGTGCCTGGTGGTAAACATGGTGGTTTTGATAAAGAAAAGAAAGAAGAGATCGTTGCAGCCATTGCAGCTTTCCTGAGAGAGCAAAAGATCATCAACTAAAAGCCCTGGTTAACCAAATGAAAATCCCCGCTATCTGTCAACGCTTACTCTGTACCCTAATATTGCTGGTGGTGATGCATGCATCCCATGCCACCAACTACACGGTTAGCGTATCCACCGACCTGATCAATAAAATGGTAAATGCCTTACCCGGCGATACCATTACGGTTGCCAATGGTACCTATAGCTGGAACCTGGTAAGCTTTGTGAATACACATGGCTCCCAAACAGCTACACCCATTGTATTACGGGCGCAAAGCTTTAAAGGAGTGGTGTTTTCCGGTAATACAAGATTTGAATTCCAGATCACGAATATGATCATGACAGGATTTGTTTTTACCAATGGTAATCCTTTATCCAGCGCGGTGATCAAAATGGGTAAGTCTGCTACACAGGGATCTAAATATTGCCGTATCACCAATATCATCATCGATAACTATAACTCCGATTCTTCTGCTGCTACCGGTGTAACAGCAGAATGGGTGGGTATTTATGGCACGAACAACCGTGTTGACCATTGCACTTTTATCAATAAAGCATATGGTGATCCTGTGGTAGTGGTATGGTATGATAACAACACCTTTCCACAAAAATCAACCTCTACGTATCACCGTATCGATTCCAATTACTTTAAACATATTGCCTACCAGGGAGCCAATGAGGGTGAGAACATACGCGTGGGCGTGAGCGCTACCTGTAATACAGACGGGTATAATATCGTGGAGTATAACCTGTTTGAAGATGGGATACAGGTTGACCCTGAGATCATCTCCAATAAGTCCAATCACAATACTTACCGTTACAATACTTTCCGCAATACCGCCGGTGGTATTACGCTGCGCCGGGGCCGCTACTGCGAGGCGTATGGCAACTTCTTCCTGAGAGATGCGACCAGCAATAACAATATTCAGTATGGTTTCCGCATTTTTGAGAAAGGGCACCATGTGTTTAACAATTATATTGAAGGAGTTAACAGCAACCAGGGTACTTATGGTACCACGCTTTGCCCGATCAATATCAGCAATGGTGAATCACCCATCAGTGATACCCTTACTGCTGCTGCGCAATCCAATCACTTCCCTGCAGATAGTTGTACGATCGCGTTTAATACGATCGTAAACGCTTATGGTGGTGCGGGCATCATGATCGGGTTTATAGCAGGTGGCAGTTATCCTTACCCACCGCATGGCGTTACCATTGCGAATAACCTGGTAATGATGGCACAGGGAACGGCTGTATACAATGCTTCCTCCAACACGGCGCTTACTTATTTTGCAGAAGGCAATGTATACCAGGCGCCATCGGGCTTAGCGCCATCCGGTACCATCATTCCTTCCACCGACTTTACCAGTCAATCGCTTGTATTTGGAGCGAGGACTAATGGCATCTTAGCGCCACCCGCCCTGGCCCGGGATGCAGCGGTGAATACCGCTAACTATAGTGCTATGCTGAATGGCAAAGATGCCCAGGGGCAAACACGGAGCGCTATCTATGACCTGGGTGCGGATGAGATCAATGGCAGTGGTACGATCATCAGCTACCCGCTGGATTCTACATTGGTTGGAGCGGGTAAACCGCTGGCTATTGTATTGCCTGTTCATTTGCTCGGTTTTAATGCCGTACTGGTCAACACGGCTGTACAGTTGAGCTGGCAGGTGAGCGACGAGATCAATTGTAAACAATACGCAATAGAATGGAGCACCGATGGCACTCACTTCAGCACCCTTGCTGTTATAGCAGCCAAAGGCGCCAATGGTATTACGGCCTCTTATGATTACCAGCATCTGGCTCCTGCACCCGGTAATAATTTTTACCGGTTGAAGATGGAGGACAATGATGGCAGCTACCGGTATTCTGCCCTGCGGCAAGTGCCGGTAAGTAAAAACCTGGTTATCCAGGTATACCCTAATCCCGCGCAACATTTTGTAGCTGTTAACCTGAATGGGTTGATGCAGTTGCCCACTACGATTGCCTTATTTGATGCAAGTGGGAGAGAGGTGAAAAGAATCAGCCTTAGTGTGAATACGATCAATATTCCGCTGGAAGGCCTGGCGGCAGGCTTATATCATTTACAGGTGACCGACCGTGTACAAACTTTATACAATTATGCTTTTGTAGTTACCAGGTAAAACAAGGTATCATTATTCAGTAAAGGAGTGTTGTTATAATACAGCTTATGAAACTAAAAGGATTACGTTGGTGGGTGTTAGGGCTGGTGGTGTTGATCACCATCATCAATTATCTTGACAGGGGTACGCTTAATTATATGTGGGTGGCCAATACAAAGCTGCACTATCCCGTAGTAATAACGGAGGAGGCACGCCCTTCCTTACCCTATGCGGTATATGATCCCGTTGCGAGGCAGTATGCTTTACACAATGCCCATACCCCTATGGTGGTGGTAGCGGAGAAGGATGTTACCCCACAAAAGGACAATACCATTGAATACATTCAACGGGGAGGGATTGCTTATGAACTGGGCCTGGTGGATCAACATGATCCGCAGGCGATGATCGATGATCAACTGAAGAAATTGTATTCCTATATCTATATGTTTTTTATGGTGGCCTATGGTGTCAGCCAGCTGGTATCGGGAAAGCTCTATGACAGGATCGGTACGCGTAAGGGATTCGTGGTATCGGCATTGATATGGGGTACAGCGGATATGCTGACCTGTTTTGCAACCGGTATTGTATCGCTTGGTTTCTTCCGGGTATTGCTGGGTTTGGGAGAGGCGGGCCCCTGGCCCGGTACGGTGAAAAGCAATGCCGAATGGTTCCCGGTAAAAGAGCGCGCTTTCGCACAGGGCTTGTTTGGTGCGGGCGGCTCCATTGGTAATATACTGGCGCCCGTGATCATTTCTTTCTTATTTATTGCTTTTGGCTGGCGGAACACTTTTGTGATCGTGGGATCGCTGGGTATTATATGGATCATCCCCTGGCTGATCCTGAACCGGAAGATGCCAAAGGAACATCCCTGGATCACGGAAGAAGAAAAGCAACATATTGTATCCGGTCAGCCGCTTGCTACTGCTACCAGTGAGGTGGCAAAATCATGGAGTGAATTGTTAAGAGACCGGAAGAGTTATGCGGTGGTATTGGGTCGTTTCTTTTTAGACCCTATCTGGTGGATGTTCGTAGCGTGGCTGCCTATTTACCTGAGTAATAAATTCAAGCTGGATATTAAGCAGGTGGCTTTCTCTGCCTGGGTGCCTTATGTGGGTGGCGCCGTAGGCGCCATAGCAGGCGGTTGGTTTTCCGGCCTGCTGATCCGTAAAGGAAAAGCTATCGCTGTTGCGAGGAAGATCGCTATTACCACCGGCGCTTGTATTACACTGCCTGCTATGATTGCTGCTGCCTATGCTGATACGGCTTTGGTGGCGGTGTTGATCATGGCTTTTATATTGGGTGGCTTCCAGTTTACCATCGTGAACATTCAAACATTACCAAGCGATTATCATTCCGGTAAAACAGTGGGGTCACTGGCGGGACTGGGTGGCGCTTCTGCGGTATTGGGTACCATCATTACCATGTTCCTGGTGCCTTATATCACAACGGGTAATAACTGGGTACTCTTTTTTGTAATGGGCGCATTGCTGGTGCCTTTGTCAGTAGGAGCGGTGTTTGTATTTTCCGATAAGCGTGCAGGGTAATGAATGATCAATGTTCAATAATCAATATTCAAATCAATCCATCACTTATAAAATCACCTGTATGAAATTGAAAAACAAGACAGCTATTGTAACGGGAGGCGCAAGGGATATCGGGAGAGCTGTGTCCCTGCAGTTAGCAAAGGAAGGCGCAAAGGTTGTGGTAAATTACCTCAGCTATGAGGACAAGGCAAAAGAAACGGTTGCCTTAATTAAAGAAGCAGGGGGAGAGGCGATCATGGTAAAAGGGGATGTAACAAAGAGCGCGGATGTGGCACGCCTGGTGAGTGAAACCCAAAAAGCATTTGGTAACGAGATTCATATACTGGTGAATGTTGCCGGTGGCCTGGTGGCACGAAAAGTATTGGCTGATATGGATGAGGACTTCTGGGATTTTGTGATAGGCCTGAATGTTAAGTCTGTATTCCTTACTACGAAACAGGTAGCGCCTTTTATGCCCGCAGGCAGCGCTATTGTTAATTTCTCTTCACAGGCAGGTCGTGATGGTGGTGGCTTTGGCGCTTCGGCGTATGCTACCGGCAAAGGCGCTGTAGCTACTTTTACACGGGCGATGGCAAAAGAGCTGGGCCCCAAAGGTATTCGTGTGAATGCCGTTGATCCTGGTATGATCGCTACTACCTTCCATGATACATTTACCAAGCCTGAAATAAGAACCAATGTGGCGAATGCCACGCCTTTACGCAGGGAAGGGCAGGCGCATGAAGTGGCAGACCTGGTGATCTACCTGGCCAGTGATCAAAGCAGTTTTATCACCGGTACCAATATTGATATTAACGGGGGAACCTGGTTTTCATAATGATTTCCCGCAGATGACGCAGATTGAGTACACGCAGATTTACGCAGAAGAATAGAATCAGCGTGGATCTGTGGGAACAAATAATAGAACAATGATGAAAAGATGGATAATAAGCTTTATTGCCTTCTTGCTGATGGAGTCCGTTCATGCAACGGATTTCTTGGCATCCGGTGTTGCCGAGGCCGTACAATATTTATCCGCGGCGAAGGCAGGGGACAGGGTGATACTAAAAGATGGCGCTTATACAGATATGAGCATCCGTTTTAGTAATGCCCGTGGCACTGCTGCACAACCCATCGTGTTCTTAGCGGAGCACCCGGGTAAGGTATTCTTTGAAGGCAATTCAACGCTTCGCTTTTCAGGGAATTATATAATAGTGCAGGGCTTTGTTTTTCGTAACGGAGGGCAGGGCTTACAAACAAAGCAGGTAATAGAATTCCGTACTTCTGATACTGCACAGGCGCAACATTGTACCGTGCAGGATTGTGTAATTGATACCTATAACAATGCGGATAAATCTACCGTAAATACCTGGGTAGGTTTATATGGGGAATACAATACGGTTACCCGTTGTTTGTTTAAAGGAAAGGATAACCGGGGCCCTACCATGGTGGTGTGGTTACAGGAGGGTAAACCGGCGCATCATACCATCAGCTATAATTATTTTTTATCCCGGCAAAATGGTCCCGGGGCAGATAATGGTTTGGAGAGCCTTCGCATAGGCGATAGCAAAACCTCTTTTACCAATGCGCATTGCGTAGTGGCTTTAAACCGGTTTGAGGACTGTGATGGGGAGATAGAGATCATCTCCAACAAGAGCTGTCACAATTCCCTGCTGCATAATTCTTTTGTCAATTGCGATGGGGGTCTAACACTTCGTCACGGTAATAACAGTTTATGTGATGGTAATTTCTTTGACGGGGGCACCAAGCCTTTAAGTTACGGGATACGCATCATTGGCGAAGGCCATACCGTAATCAACAATTATTTTTATAACCTACATGGGGCGCCGAATGAAATGTTCCGGGCGCCGGTAACGATCTTAAACGGGTTGATCAATACGCCGATCAATGGTTATTTCCAGGTACACCGTGCGCTGGTGACGGATAATGTGTTTGTGAACTGTACTACGCCTTATATACGTCTTGGCGCTTTTTCAAAAAGAGAAGGCATGAAACTGGCGCCGGATACCGTTACTATTGCCAACAACCTGTTGTTTGATGATGCGGGTAAAGTGGGTAAAGTATACGAGGCGGTATCTGAACCACAACACCTGGTGGCCCATGATAACCAGGTGATCGGGGCTTACCTGATTGCCAATACAGCCGGGTTTCAACAGGGAGCTACTGCGGGTGTGAAGAGAGCAGGCTTTGATTCGATCACCGATGCCAATGGGAAAGTGATCGCAGGTATTAATACGAAGGCAGTATCCACTGGCAACAAGGGTGCCGGTGCGGATTGGATACCCCTGGCTATTGCTGCTGAAACGGCTAAAAGAAAATACACGAACCCTGGTGTAAAGGATGTGGGGCCGGAGTGGATGAAGTGATGTACGATGTGAGGGCAAGTACAAACTACGAAGTATTAAATACGATGATCGAAGTATACAATATTAATTAACAAACGAAACAACTACTGTGGACGGCGGACCGTCGACGGTGGACTTAACAACTATGAAAAGGATACTATCGATGCTTGTTGCAGGGATGGGTTTTGTAATCATAGCTCATGCGCAGGCCCCGGAGATGTACCAGGCTGATGCCACTAAGCTGGCTGCTTTTAAAAAGAAAGTACAGGCCGGTGATAAAACTGCCAATACCTGGGTGAAGCACCTGTTAAAGGATGCGGATGCTAAACTGAACATGAAGCCGGTATCTGTAATGGATAAAGCGTTTATACCACCCAGTGGTAATAAGCATGATTATATGAGCATGGCGCCTTATTTCTGGCCGGACCCTGCTAAGCCGGATGGGAAGCCATATATCCGTAAGGATGGTGTTCGTAATCCCGAGATAGAAAAGATCAGCGATAAAAAGAATATGGTGGAGATCGGTAAAGTAACGCAACAGCTGGCCCTGGCGTATTATTTTACCGGTGAGGAGAAGTATGCAGCACAGGCAACTACTTTATTACGGGTATGGTTTATAGATACGGCTACCCGTATGAACCCGAACCTTACCTATGCACAGGCGGTAATGGGTGTGAATGACGGGCGTGGCATCGGTATATTGGAAACAGTGAATTTTACCAATGTAACAGAATCCATCGGGTTATTGAAAGACGCTAAGTCCTGGACGGCGCAATATGATGCAGCCCTGAGAGAATGGGTTAAACAATACCTGTACTGGATGCTGAACAGTAAGAATGGTAAGGATGAGCATAACTCTAAAAACAATCATGGTATCTGGTATGATATGCAGGTGCTTTCTTTTTCCCTGTTCCTGCACCAGGATGATTTTGCAAAACAATATGTAGCCTCTACTTTACAAAGAATACCGGTTCAGTTTGAGCCGGATGGAAAGCAACCGCTGGAACTGGAACGTACTACGGCTTTGGGTTATAGTACGTTTAGCCTGAGCGCCTGGTTTAAAACAGCCAGTCTTGCGGAGCATGTGGGTGTGGATATCTGGCATTATGAAACAGCAGATGGCAGAAGCATCCGTAAAGCGCTGGATTGGTTGCTGCCCTATGCCCTTGGCGATCAGCCCTGGACCTACCAGCAGATCCATCCTTACTACGAAATTGATGTGCTATATTACCTGTTGCTACAGGCGTATACGCATTATAAGGATGAGAAGTATTATACGGCTGCGATGCGCATACAGCCGAAGGCGGATAATGTGATAGTTGATATACTGTATGATAAATAAGTACGATAGTATATGAAAAAAGGATTATTATATAGTTTGATCATCATGGCATCCTGGGCTTGCTCCAGGAGCAGTGGCACAGCCGGTGGTAATAATACCACTACTACCACACCGCCACCTGCGCCTGTTGCCAAAACACCTAACCAGGTGCTGGACCTTAGCCATTGGACATTGACCATCCCCATTGATGCAAGTAATGGCACTATGGGTAAAGCGGTTACCATTACTACGGCTTCTTTACAGGCAGGTTATACTTCTGCTTATTTTTATGTGAGCGCAGATACCGGCGTGGTATTCTGGTCGCCTGTTAATGGCGCTACTACTTCGGGTTCTACACATCCCCGTTCTGAATTAAGAGAAGTGTTGAAGCCTACGGATAATAGCGTGGACTGGTATTGGAATACGCCTTCCCGGCTATCTGCTACCTTAGCGGTTAATAAAGTGCCTGCTGATACAGGTAAAGTAGTAGTAGGGCAGATACATGGCTATAGCGTGGATGTGCCGATGGTGCTGATCTTTTATAATTACAATACCACTACCAAAACAGCTACTGTGTATGCGGGTGTACACAATGCGAGCGATACACAGGCAAAAGATTATACGCTGGCTACCAATATTGCGCTTAACCAACGATTCTCTTATGAACTGGATGTTACGGCACAGGCAAAACTGAGTATGTATGTGAACAGTGGTTCTCCCGTGGTGGTGCCGATAGATAGTTCCTGGAACGGGGCGAGCCTGTATTACAAAGCAGGTAATTATGTACAGGATCATGGCAGTAGTTTAACCGATGGAGGGCAGGTTACTTTTTACCAGTTGAGCGCGAGCCATTAGAAAAGTTGTACGTAGTAAGTTTTACGTTATAAGTTAAAGGCCATTAAGAAGTTATCAATAGTA
>JAGFNK010001077.1:0-15248 GCA_025769875.1 Russula earlei
TTGCGTCACAAACCAGCCGGTTTGCAAGATGACCAGTGCTTTAGAGATGATATCGCCCTTGCTCTTGTCCTCGATCTCCTCTTTCGCAATCCGGGGGAAATCGCCATTGCCTGTTAGAGAATATGATTCCAACTGTCCGGGCAACAGCACTCGGACGGGCCGGTTCCCCTCGTACTCCATGAATCCTCCCATTATCGCAAAATGACCGTGAGTGATCGTCCATCCTTCATCTGCGATTGTCACTATGAATTATTTGCCATCAGTATCTAGGACTCACGTTTATTCATCTCTGCTAGTATAGCGGCCGTCTGTCGTTGTCTCAATGCCCACCCAATCATTATTTCGGGAGCAAAAAGGGCAGCAAGCATCAGCCCAATGCGTCGGACTGTGACCCTTGGCCACTTCTCATCAGGACTTGGTATGTTGGGATGTACGGAGACCCATATGCATAGTAGGATGGTGACCGCGCAACTCCATATGATGTCACGGAGCGACCTGCATCCATGATGGTCATTGCAGGAAGGGCCCCGAAATGGCTCGAGAGAGACAAGTGGGGAAGAGGCTGAGACAACAGGCGATGCGCGGGTAGCTGCGAGAATAGCAAGAGCGACTATCATGATAGAAGGGAAATGAGAGGTAGGAGAATCCGAGGAGAGGGTGTCGTGATGCTCCCACGCATGCTATGTATGGGACATGACACGGGCGCCTCTAATGCTCGCTCTTGGGCTCGAGTTCTTTCCCTGTGCGCGGTTCACCGGTACGTCCATGGCCCTGCCCTCTTTTTTTACCACTACTACATGCCACCTTGATCGGGTCCTGATTCACTCTGGACGTGATCCATGTCTCTTGACGATCACCTCTACCCCCATCTCCCTCTACACCACGTCGCCGCCAACAACTCTGTCACATCAGGATCCGCCGACGTTTCAGAAGCACCTTATCAGGTGTCCTCGCCATACCTCTCACCATCACATCAGAAAACGACGACTCCCCAGACGACGGCCAACCTATAAGGCTGACTTTGGAGGGAAGTGATGTTACACACTCTCTGTGCAAACCAAAGACGCTCAAGCGCAATGCTACGAGCAACCTCGCTTCCCCTTAGCGCTAACACGCATACAACCGCAGCGTCGTAATATCATACAACACGAATACACATTGAATGAAAGGCATACACTGACTGACCTAGGGCTGATTCATATAGCAGGCATCAAGATTAGTCATAATCAAGGAACACATACCATACGGCTATCAAGCTCAATTCCTCTCGGGGCAGACAGTAGTAGGTCCCTCGTATCCTGGCAGAAAACGTTCTAATTCAATAATCTCCCGATCCCCCCACAAGTCTCGCATGGCAACTCGTCAAAGATCAAGAACGGAGTCTTGCCGCGTCCGCCGCACTGCCAGCACAGCCGCCCGCCGATGCGTTTATCGCCCGGCAGGACCACGGCTGCGTCTGGCGGTGGAGGCACACCAAATGGCATCGGCACACGGCGTGTGCCGCACCGCCACGCTCTCGACGAGCAGCGCGGCAAACGATACGCATCGGCCACTGGGAGCGGCGGTAAGCGCGCTTGTGGAGGCTTGAGTGCGGGTAGCGGACGTTGGAACGAGCGGCCTTGCTGGCTCTGGCTCGTGGTCCCGGTGCCTTGGCCACCCCAAGGGCTTGAGTCAAGTATAGCCGTGTATGGTGTGCCGAAGCGGTCCCAGCACTTGCGGCACGGGTGCGACGGGTCAAAGCCCTTGTAGCCCGTATTCTGACCTTTTTTTGCATCGGGAATAAAAGTGTGAATGGTATGAAAGGGACAAGAGACGCAAGCAAGAGCATACATTTTTGACACAAATAAGACTCGGAGTAGACGAGCGTCTTTCCATTGAACAGCAGGGGCCGGCCCGGCGTGGGTGTGGTGGTCGGGCGCCCGTCCCTTGCAGGTGCCGCTGTAGGTCTATTGGCGTTCGGAGTCGATGCAGCGCGAGGACGACGGGGAAGGGGTGGAGGACCAGGTGGAGGATCATACTGAGGTCGATGCGGCTGCTCTTGCTGCGTGCCGGGAGATGGAGGAGTAGCAGTACCCGCACTGTAGAAGTCCCGCGCGAAACCCGACATTTCGGAGTGGGAACTTCCGGGAGAAGGAAGAGAAGGATGATCAAAGCGGTTCTGATTTGACTGTTCTCGCTGCGTGTCGGGGGGCGGAAGGAAAGCAGTGCCTTCACTGTAGAAGTCCCGCGCGAAATCGGACGTAGGAGAACGAGGTGGAGGTTCACGTCGTGGTCGCTCACGTTGCGTGTCGGGGGGTCGGGAGGTAGTAACGCCGGCGTTGTAGAAGTCCCGCGAAAAATCGGACATCGGAGAGTGGGGGAGCCTAGAAGAAAGGCTGGCAGTGCTTGGCCTAGGTGCGAGGCGTGGGGGCTCGGGTTGCGGCAACTGTAGTTCCTGGCGTGGCCGAATCTGTGGGATTGGGAACGACAAGAAGGGCTCGGGCGCACGCTGGAAAGGTCTTCTCGGGCCCAGCTCCACGACCAGTTCACCGCCACTGACATCCGGCGCCGGTGAGTACGCAGGAGGGGGGATTGCATCACGCGGGAGGTCGACCGTGGGCGGCGTACGGACACTGGATGGTTGAGGGGAGAGGACTACGTTCAAAGACTGGCGTGGTGGGAGAGAAGGAACTGCGATCGTAGTCGGTTGGTGTTGTGGACGGCTGCGACGAGGGAGAGTTTCGGTGGAAAGTCGGGCGTTGTGAGACAGACGAGCGGGGGAGATCCTTGGGGTGAGCTCAGGGAGAGCTTCTGGAGAGTCTTCATGAGGGGAAGGAGGGCCTGCCTCTGGTTCAGAGGAATAACTCGGTGGGCTCGAGATCGTGGACCCTCCAGTCAAGGATGCAGTGAGAGGTGGCAGAGTGTTATAGGGGGGCACGCTCGAAGAAACTGAGGCTCCAGTGGGATTTGGAGTGACGGTTGGAGCACGAAAAGGATTACGAGCGGATAGCTGAGGGGTACTCATCGTGTACTTGGATCAAGGTGTCTTGGAAAGTGGATTTAAGAACTCATGCAGTACTCATGGTCCAATGCAGCCCACAAGGCACAGGTTTGCGCAGCTGGCATGGCACTGGCACTCGTAATTGTGAAGGCAATGAAAGGCACGTGAGTCGCGGTACGCCTTATTTTATTCTCATTGATGACTACATGACTACGATAAACATTTACAAGTTCAGTGATGTTATACCACTGGTTCCCTTTGTCCTGCACTTCATCTTCACGCACATTTTCAACTATTCATTCCTGTGCCTTTGGTAGTAGTGAATGAGGCCGGTCGTCTATATCAGGCGTGACACGTTAAAATCTTGTCAGTTCTTGCGACGTTACACCGCTTACCGAGCTGTCGTGGCCCTTGACATCCGTCGGCCTCTCGAGCTGAGCGAGAATGTTCTTCGCAAGCACCTTGCCCAGCTCGACACCCATTTGGTCTGAATATATGGTCCGTCAGCATAAGACTGATGAAAGGACGCTTAGACTCCTACCGAAGGAGTTGATGCCCCAAATAACGCCTTGCGTGAAGATCTTGTGCTCGTACAAGGCAATCAAGGATCCGAGCGTCGCAGGGGTGAGGAGCGGGAAGATGATGCTGTTGCTGGGGCGATTGCCCTCGAAGACCTTGCTCTTGACCAGCGCCTCGCTCGCATTGGGGCCAACTTCCTTGCGGACTTGTTCCTCAGTCTTACCAAATGCGAGCGCCTCGGGCTGCGCGAAGAAGTTGGAGAGAAGGATACGGTGGTGCAATGAGCGACGCAGCGGGTTGTGTGACGAGGCAGGGGCAAGGAAGTCTGCGGGAATAACCTTGGTACCTTGGTGCACGAGCTGGTAGAATGAGTGCTGTCCATTGGTTCCAGCGGCACCCCAGATGATCGGCTGCAAATTCTCGCGTAAGTATGTAGCGTTATTGATAGGAAACGAAAAGCTCATACGCCTGTCTGATAATCCACACGTTGTCCTCCCTTTGTCACAAACTTGCCATTTGACTCCATGTCACCCTGATCAAAAAGATCAGATGAGCTTCAAGTGTTTACGCTGATAACAGCCTGCCTGTTGAAAGTAATCGGCAAACTTGTGCAGGTATTGATCATAAGGGAGTAACGCATGTGTCTGTGCGCCTGAGCGGAGGGTCAACATCACTCCGATCGCATTGAATGTGGAGTACCGTAAAAGTCATTGTACCAAATCCCGATGACGGCCAAGAGTACAGGAAGGTTGTTCTTCAATGGCGTTTCTCTGAAGTGCTTATCCAGGTCGCGGGCACCCCTAAGAAGCTCTTCGAATTTGTCGTAGCCGATGACCAATGCAATGGACAAGCCAATGGCACTCCATAACGAGTAGCGCCCGCCGACCCAGTCCCAGAAACCAAACATGTTATCCTTGGAAATACCGAATGCGGTGACGGCTTTCTCGTTCGTAGAAAGTGCGACAAAGTGCTTCGGAATGTGAGCGGTATCCTTTGCAGAGGCGAGAAACCATTCGCGCGCGGATTCTGCATTCGTGATCGTCTCCTGGGTTGTGAACGTCTTACTCGCTATGATGAACAGCGTCGTCTCGGGATCAACCTCCCGCAGTGTCTCGGAAAGGTGAGTTCCATCGATGTTGGACACGAAATACGGGGTAAGGTCGCGCTTGGCATAAGGTTTAAGTGCCTCCGTAACCATTACGGGGCCAAGATCAGAGCCACCGATGCCGATATTGACGATGGCTTTGATAGCCTTGCCAGTGTACCCCTTCCATGCACCACTACGCACGGAATCAGTGAACTCCTGGATGTGTTTTAAGACTTGAGGGACTTCATCAACACCGGGTTCGGAAATTTTATGTTCTCCAAAGCCGCGAAGTGCGATATGGAGGACGGCACGATCTTCGGAGGTGTTGATGTGTTCTCCGGAAAACATCTTGTCACGGTACTCCTCGACGCGCGCCTCACGGACCAGATCGAGAAGGGCATCCAGAATGGGCTCCGTGATCAGATTCTTTGAGTAGTCGAGAAGGAAGGTGTTGGTGGAATCAGACGCAGCCACATACTCCTTGGAGAATTTTGAGAATCGGGAGGGATCGGATGCGAAGAGATCTTTGAGGAAGAGGGATTCGTGTTCGCTATCGTACAACTGCTGGAGTTTCTTCCAGGAAGCATACTCTGGGGGCTCGTCTCATCAGAACACGGTCGATGGTAAGCGATAAGCATGTACCGGATGCAAGCTTTCCAGACATGGTCGTGAGGGGTTTGCAACAAATGCAAATGTCCACCGGGAGCTCAGTTGCTCATGCTTATATATCATCAGGGACGTATGACGATGCAGATCGGAGTCCGATCTTCCGTGAGAGTGAAATCTCTGCATTTGCACTCACCGCACCACATTCTTCCGTTTGAGAGCGAACGTTCTCACACACCTGTGAAACTAGGACATTTTTATAGCAAAAGTCCAGGCGGTCCACCCCTAGATAATTTGATTTGAGATAATCGTAGTCAGCAGCGGGGATATCACTCACGATCACGTGCTGAGAGTCATCTGCTGCATTCACCTTTCCTACATCCCTTTTTCCTTCTCTCTCCGTCGTTGCGTTGCGATCTACCCCATGACGACAGATGATTCCGTTTGGTCTTTCAATCTTCGCTCTTACAACCCTCGCGACTTTTCGGACTCAGATTCAGATGATAATCTTCTAGACAATCCTTGCTCGGACGGCTCCACTCTGGTCGACCATCCAATGAGTGAAGACAATGATACTGCCGTATTCAGGCCGAACCCTTGGACCATAGCCAAAATAAATGCAGCATCACGCGCAGCTTACACGTATGCACTTCGTTTTCTTGACCCCATAGCCGACTTGGATTCGCGTGTACGCCGTCAGTGGAACCTTCGTTTTCCTAATCAGAGTCGCCTTAGGTTCCAACAAAAAAGTGATGACATTTCAATGAGTAATGCCATCAAAACAACTGAAAAGAAACGGCCACAAGGAAGAATAGTTGATTTCTTAAACAAACAGGCCCAACAACCGCCTTCGGACTCAGGTTCTGGACTGCGGCCACTTGATCCTTCCTCTCTCAGGCTGTCGAGTGGGACAAAAGGATTTGTCATTTCTGGGTCTGGCGCCGTTACTCAAACTGCGGGACGTCCTTGCGACTCAAATGCAGTTGAGGGCACTCGTCGGATACTTCGTGCAACTGACTATCGACCACCTTCGTCTACTTCTGACCGTGTTTTACTTACCAAGCCCACTATCTCAACCCTGGCTTCTGATGCTAGAATTCATTCGAGACCTGAAATCATACCGCGAAATTCTGTTACATCTCAGTCTTGTCCTGTATCCCAACAGGCAAAGGCACCGACGGCATCTGCCCACACAACTGTCGGTCGACTATTGGAGATGTCCACGGATGCCGTAGACTCCCACCACTCATTGTGTGTGGCTTACGGGGAGGCTATTTCCTCACAACGAGCTCCTCCAGCCTCGTCATCTAACTATAAGACGCGTCGCCTCCTGACTCCCTCGGCTCCCTCATCCGACCTCATATACACCCAACCCTCCTCAGCAAATCCCGCCCAACCTTCGATCACCTTTGCGCGTTCACCAGGTCCAGCGTCCATGTATGCGTGCAAAACACCGGGCGTAGAAGCTATTCATGCTCGCCGTGTTATCGAGAAACGAAATGGGACTCCAAACGAATTTGCTCAGGGCGCGCATACACAATCCAGATTTACCTTTTCTATATCGCTCATTGTTCCTCCACAGCTACATTACCGCGTACAGTCTCGCCAACTCAGTTGCCTCTGACCGTGGCTTCTTATCATAAGTCTGACTTGCCAACCCATCAGCGTATAGTTATTATTATTATGATTATTCCGGCATGTCTGCCTAATAGATATTGACTGCTCTAGCGCGTAACCCTTCACCAGCGTCGCAATTTCTACCAATAGCCTCGCAGGCTCAGGGTGGGTCCGACGAACTCTCTGAATCGACACCTCTTCACCCTCAGAGCTTTCCCACGAGCGTGGTCGACCCCTCCTACCTTTCACCTCTACGTACACGGGAATCCCCATACAACCATAGCACTTTGCAACCCCCTCCCGATGACGACAGCGAGTGGACAACGTTTCCTCGGCGCAAGCCCCGGCACCATGAGCAACCGAAGAACTTGATTACTGCCTCAGCCAGGTTCCGCCTGCCTATTCACTCGCGCGTTCTTCCGCCACCGACGGAACTTCCTGAGGGGAAGCGTCCACGGATTTCGCTGTATCGCCCCTCCACCACGTACAGTCACTGTAGATCTTGCTGGCCTTGAAGGCCGATACGCGCTCGTACGTGGCGCTATGCGCAAGGTGTGTACCCCTGCGTCCTGGGATCCCTGACATGGGCCGTCTGTCTCTGTTCCAGTGTGGATGGGGGCTGAAGCTGACTCGGGAGCCGGGGCAGTAGCGTCGCCTCGCTTCTAGAGCAGCATTGGATCCTCTAGAGCTGCCCAGTTGTGGTGCGGTGTATGTAGATGGAAGCAGGACAGTGGAGGTCGGAATTCTCAGCTGGGGAAGGAATTGTTAAACGCGCGATCATGTGACTTTAAGCTTATGCAATGTGAGACTAAAGTGGCAAGTTCCGGTTGTGGTTCATTCTTGTTGTTCGGTCGGTCGGTCGTCTCAGTCCCGTCCAACCCCTTTATTCCCTCACCCATTCCCCTTTGCCTTCTGCTACCTGTATCCCCTTCTCATGGCCGACCATGTTGAGCTAGACACACTCCCTTCTCACGTAAAACAACCCCCTAGCAAATCACTCAAGCGCAGTGCATCCGTGGCGTCCCTTCCAACCCCCCCACGCACCGTCAGAAAACGCTCGCGCTCCCGTGGTTCTGCTTATCATTCCTCAGATGATGATGACGTGGATGACGCTCTTCCTGTTGTTTCGCCACACCTTTCTCCGTCGCCGAATCACCACGTGTCCGAGGAGCTCTCCGCTGTTACACATAAGCGACGCAGGATCGATGCCGTCGTAGCTGAACTCAATGCCGAGGATGGCGAGGATACGTTCTGGCTTTCAGGCGCGCCAGCGGAGCCTCAGGATCTCAAGCCAGCATCAAAGTCATCGCGTTTTCCTCGTTCCGTTTCCAAGGGCAAGCCACCGTCCTCTTCTCGTCGTGGCCCACCTACTTCCACGCGAAGGCTATCGCAGTCGCGTGCTGTTCCCGCCTCGTCGGCCCCTGCGACATGGTCACTTCTTTCTCCTCCACCGACCAAGCCGAGTCGGCTAGTGACGCCACCTCGCAAGCGGACTGTCAAACCCATGCCTGTGCGGGACTCCCCGAACAACCCGTTCCTCGTCAATCCTTCGGACTCCCCGGGATCCGCGCCGAGCTCTCCTGTAGGCCCCCATACCCCCGTTCCTGATAAAGAGACTATCTACTATGTCTTGTATGTTTTTTTTTACCTTTCGCCTCTCACTCACTCAGCGATCATTCCTCTTTGTTAGCCGCGGAAAACGCCTAGCCTTCCAAAATCCCCACTTTGGCGCACCAAAGAACCCTCGATCGATGCTTCAGCCAGAGCATCCAGACTTTTCCCCGTCAGAGGACTGCACCCCCCGTCGTCTCTTTGGGCCTCCCCGCAAAGGCAAGTCTAAGGCCAAAACCCAGGCCCTCGTGCCTACAATATCAAGGCGTTCGTCGTCTCCAACATGGGAGGACGATGGCGAAGACGACGATGCTTTTGGTGGGCCAGTGCGCGCGACATTGGCACAGGAGTTCGAAAGAATTGGCAAGGCGGTGGAAAAGAAGCGGCTTTCTCCTGGGAACGATGGGAAAGAAAGTGCCGAGGTGGCCGCAGTGCCCAAAGAAGGCACGAAAGTGACAGTATCGGGTCCAAAAAAATATGAAACGTTAACATGAAAATCTACTACAGCAAACACTGCCCTCAACATGCCATGAAAAGCGGTAAAGTACCGCGCGCGACGTTGCTTTTGCTGCTCCTTGCATTCTTATCAATGGTGTTCTGGTGCTATTGGTTTTTTTCTCCTACTTTTCCCGCGATACCTACCTGTCACCATCCATTCCTCGCGATACATCTCCTCCCGCGCTCTTTTCTCCTTATCACCTTATCACCTACCCTCATCTTGCCACGTCCATAAGGTATCGTGTCCTGTGGCCCCACTACCCTTGTCCATACTGCATTTATGTAGCTCGATGTAATACAATCATGATGATACGTTACAATCATATCACCGACGATTAGAGCTCGATGTTGGTAATGTATACACTCCGTCCTAATGTACTGCTTAGCAGTGAGCTAGTAAATCTGACCTTACGAATGAGATGAACCTTCTCGCGCAGCACCGGTACATGACCCTTGATGTCTGGATGCTTCATTCTCCTGTCATGGAAAACTACCGAGGGCGTTATGGCGAGCATCTCTACTTGTCCTCGGGTCTTACTAACGGCGAATAACTTGACGTCCGCGTTCCAGATAATGTGCCCGTGGTGCGCTCCTCGTGGCAGACGGCATCCACGCATCGGCGCTTCCGAGCAACGTTCTCCCTCGATGCCTCTCACCCTTAAGCCTGCATGGAAATGAAACGCTGCTGCTGGTGGCAGATACCCATGGCCCCGGGCCTCGCTCACGACGTACCTCCGTCACACACGACACACGAGCAAGGCCGGCCACCCACACGCACGGCTGCGTCGCGGCCGAACGAACCCTCATCATGGTGTGAATGGGCAGACAGGATCCCGTCGGCGGTGGCCTTGCTCGCAAACACGACGCAAACGTTTCTCTGGAACGGAAGCACGCTTCGGTTGGAGGCCCATCGAAGGAAGAATGAATGCACGTTGGGGTACGGGGGTAAGGAGCATAAACGGGGTTTATGACCTGCTCCTCTGATGCCCGTTTTTGGCCTCCCTTGCTTGCAAGCACGATCACGAGCGAAGCGAAGAGGCGAAAGCACGTGTAAGTGTGTGCGATGTCGCGGTGAGTGGAAGCTAAGGAGTCACCACATCGCAGAATTAAAGAAACAAGCAAGCAGCGGGGTCGCAGTATCCTGTTGATTAGTACCACGGTCATCGGCGCCAACAGAGAGGCCGGACGCAGAGTTCGCCCCTTTCCTCGAGGATGCGTCCAACGCGCGGGTAGAACTGAGTGCATTCATGTCCTAGATATCATTGACAATGACAATGATTGGTAGGTTCCATGAGGTAAATGATGCTGAATCGTTCCGCGAATGGAAGGGAATGTAGAGGTGGAGGTGATCGATGTTGCACATGCACGCAGGGAAGGGCGAGATAGACATATAAGATACTTGGATAAAAATGCTCTTTAGGGAGTGCATTCGTGGAAGGGGGTGAGTATCGAGACCTTCACCACTGACGAGAGCAGAGAAGTGTGGCTGTGGTACTGTTTCCGCACATCGACTGACTTTGGCAAGCGCGGCGCGCCTACTTCGGCTGGTTCATTATACCTTTATACCTCCTCCTCACCCCGAGTCCTGCACTGAATATGTCAATTTTACTGTCCGAACGACAACAGACGACCTGTACGCTTTACACGCCGCCGCATTGTTTGCCTGATGACCGATATCGACCAACTCTGACCAGACACAAAAGCCATCCTCGATTATCTCCATAACGCCGGCTTCACGAAGACTTTCGAGCAATTCAAGGAGGATGCGAAATTAGTACGTCTTGTATTTATCCCGTCGGGTGGATGTCACCGATCCTTCGCAGCCCGACTTCCAGCCGGATCTTGGGCAGAAGAGCAATGGCCTCCTCGTAAAAAAGTGGACGAGCGTGATCCGGATGCAAAAGAAGGTGCGTCCCTCCCACTCCTCGAACGGTCGAACTTTGGAACTCGCTGACGATCGTTACCGAAGATACTAGATTTAGAAGCTCGGCTACAGGAAGCACTGCACGACAACTCGAACATGGCCGCTCTCCCAGCCGGTTTCAGCAGAAGAAACAACCCGGACTGGCTCCCGACCGCAGGGCTCCTCGAAGCACACCCTCACCGGTCACAGAGACGCCGTCAACGCGGGTCGCCTTCCATCCCGTATATTCGGTTTTGGTATCCGCGAGCGATGACAGCACGATGAAGGTGTGGGATTGGGAGACGGGGGAGATGGAACGCACTCTCAAAGGTCACACGAAGCGCATCACGGATTGCGAGTACGATTCTAAAGGAAAGAACCTTGGTACGTGTGTCCCGTCCCGCACCCGATCGACGGGTCTTTTGATGTTTGGCAGTGTCCTGCGCATACGACCTCTTCATAAAGCTGTGGAACGTTGAAAATGATTATCAGAACTTTTCGACGTTGCGCGGGCATGAACATTCGGTGTCGTCGGCCAAGTTCTTGCCAGGGGATGACAAGATCATAAGTTCAAGCCGAGATCAAACGGTCCGGATCTGGGAAATCGCCACCACGTACGTCTACACGAGAGCCTGCTGGATGGACAAATGACTGATACCGCTACTCGACCAGTCACTGCATTAAGGTTATACGCCCTCACGGGGACTGGATCCGTTGTGCTATCCCTAGCTCCGATGGAAAATTTTTATTACTTGTTCTATGGATCATGTTCGTTTATTTCCGTCCAATCGTTTTGAAAGACGTGCTGAATTGTCCCAGACCGCACATATTGTTGAACTTGAATCGGGAACTACGAAAGCTGAGTTACGTGGCCACGACAACGTTGTAGAGTCGGCTGTCTTCGTCCCTGTCACATGCATACCTACGATCCGTGAACTCTTGGGTCAAAAGGTTCCCCCATTTCATCCCCTTATCAATTATCCCATTAAGTTGTTACATAGCCGGCAGCAGCACAGAGCGGTGTACCTGACAATGCGAACATCTCGTATGCGGCGACATCCTCGAGGGATAAAACGATAAAGCTCTGGGATGCACTCAGGGGCCAGTGCCTACACACCCTGGTCAGTTAGGCACCATTGATGGTGCAGCGAATGACCCTTTATTACCTTCCTAGGTCGGTCACGATGACTGGGTCCGCGCCCTCGTGTTCCACCCTAATGGCAAGTACCTCCTTTCCGCGGCGGATGATCACACGATACGCATTTGGGAGCTCAAAACGGGACGATGTATCCGCAAGATCGAGGCTCATGAGAGATTCGTCTCATCTCTTGCATGGGGCCGGCAGACCATAAGGTCGGACACGAACGGGAAAGCGGGCGGCTCTTCCGCGCCACTTCTCATGAACGTTATTGCTTTCTGCGAGCTCTGACCAGGTGCGTGAAGCTTTCATGCACTTTATGCGTTCATCATTATAACTCGGTTGCAGACGTTGAAGATATGGATACCGTGATGCGAGAGCGGACGAGTCTTCGGAAACCACACACACGCTTCCCCTAATTTAACGCGCTGGCCACAGTACTTCCTTGCAATTCAGGATTACCGAATACGCTATGCTATATCCGATAATGCTAGCCTCAATGCTCCTCCAAGTTTTCGAAAGTGTCGTTCAGTTTGCCAGGGCTGGATGAACACTGTGTTGTGGTGCCCGACGCTAGCCATTCGCTGTTTAGTTTACGTGGGATCTTGTAAGTAGGTCCGTCCAATACTGCCTTATTTGAATGTAGAGAATGCTGACGCCTTTTCTTCGTCAGTGTTTTGCTCAAGTCGTCGCAGCTGTTATGTACATCACGCGGACAAAGTTATTGGGAACCTCAGTCATTCTTTCACTGAACTTTCGTTCCTTTCTGTGGACAAGTGGGTCCTGTAAGCTGTAAGCGTAAGCTCTTCAACCATTGGTAGACCCCCCACCGCGCGGATGGTCCTGGAAGCCCCGCTGCAATGGTCAGAACCACGTCGTGGAATTAGTTTCAACAACTTCAATCGCCGTTTCATTCAAGTCCCCCGATCAGCGCCAACCCTCTGCGACAGAATTCTCGATATGTCATCTGTGGAACTACGTATAGTCATTGCTGGAACGCTGCTGAGTGGCTTCCTATCTCGTAACCTCCCTTGGCATTGGCCACTATGATAGTAACCGCACCTCCTGCACACCTCAATAACGAGCACGGACATCCGATACCCTCTATCCCAGGGTCAGCGGAGGTTACGTACCATGACCTGGGCTACGACGTGAAATGAGTCAAACCCTCTACCGCGCTAGCGCTTTTTGTTTGTCGAGTCGAGGCTGAATGCAGGTCACGAATTCAGCTTGGCAGCGAGGCAACACCGATAATCGCATCATCGCATCACCCATGAGAACCTCTTCTTTGCTTCTCCAGAGGGGATGAGTTGGACGTTGTTCGATGGCACTCACACCGCGCCTCGTTTCTGAAAAATAAATATTCCGCGCTATTTACGGGCACGAGCAAGAATGCGCTCCCGAATACCGAATACCGAATGTTGAAGTCCTCGTTCTTCTCAGATGGATCAGCATTCCAGTGCGCCTCCGTCTCGTTGCGCTGTCCTGGGAACGAAGACAACATGGCGCATGTAGCTTGCATGAACGCAAATATATTTTTCTCACTGTACGCCCAGAGAACACAGTATATCGACCGCCCCATAAGTCAGCTTTTCATTTTTTTCTCTCGTCCAGAGTGCTCCGACTACCAGGGATGATTTGTGCGATAATCCTAATACGATGCGCTACGCTCTGGCCACGGGGCAGAAAGTGGCTTAGTGGCGTGGATGACGCACCGACTGGCAACGACCCACGGTGGGAGGATCGCACACCACAACTCATCACTCATCGATAAGCCACTGACAAAGTTATATATCATACGATCTGGGTGCGTAATACCCATGGGTGCAGCTGGAGCGCTGTCCTCTTGGAAAATTAGAAACTTGTCTCTCACCAAATGTTTCTACGGGATCTACTATCAGCCCTACCAATCCTGGTAATCCGGACTTCTTATCCACGGAGTTCATGGGCGGCATGTATAGCACGCATGATCCTCGAGGTCGTTGGATATCGGGAGAAACGAGTGACGAAAGGACGGACTTGGTTTGAAAGGGGGCGCTTCGAAACGTCCACCAACGGCATGCCTTGATTCCGTCACGCTGACCCCCAAACATGCAAGTCGGCGCCAGGTTGCCTTGAGGCTACTCGTACTTGTACTTTATACACTCCAGTTGTCGGCCAGCACTGGCCAGCACCAATCCTGGTACCATGCCTACCTGTCCCCACCCTTCCTGCCCTTGTGGCCATAAGAGTATTTCAGCAGAGGCTCTCATTGACCATGTTCGGTCGTCCCCTTGGTCCACGCTCTACTTTTGTGCGACTTGTAAAGTGTGTTTGCAAGAGCGAAGCCGTCCTTACGCATGTCGGTCCCTTACTCTGTGTTTCTGAAAGGATTTCCACGCTAAGTGATGCTGCAGCACAATAAGAAGGTTCATAAGACAGCCTATGTTCTTGTCGAACATGCAACAGGCAGTACCCTAACGCAAGCGCGCTCCAGCATCATTTCCGGGACGCCCCCGTTCATCCGACGTGTACGCGTTGCAACATTGGGTTTGCGGATAATGCCTCCATGCAGACCGTGAGTTCCTCAAGTGACTGCTATCCTGTTCCTTCACGTATGCCAATATCGGTCGCAGCACATCACCGCCGTACACCCACACCCCCTAGCTTCCGTTTCTTCCTCTGCGTTTCTTGCCAAGTCTGCAACAAGCAGTTCCTATCGCACGCGCGCTCGAGCAACATTACCGCGACACGCCGGTACATCCTAAGTGTAGGCGTTGCAACATCGGGTCGTGAATAATGCCGCGATGCAAGCCGTGAGTTCTTCTTAAGAAACTCCTATTATATATCTCAATATTGGCTAAAGCACACCGTCCGCCGTCCACCCGCCGATCCCTCCGGCCGCCTTTTCTTGCCGAACCTGCAATGTTTTTGTACACTAGTGCAGACCTCATCGAGCGACACCTACCTCGAGGCTAGCTCCCATCCCAATGCACTCGGTGCAACATTGGGTTCGTGGATAATGCCGCGATGCAAGCCGTGAGTTCTTTTCAAGAAACTCCCGTTCTGTTATATATCTCAATATTGGCTAAAGCACACCGTCGCCGTCCATCCGCCGATCCCTCCAGCCGCCTTTTTGCCGAGCCTGCAATTTTTCGTACTCTAGCGTAGACATCCTCGAGCGGCACTACCTTGACGCTCAGTTCCATCCAAAATGCACTCCGTGCAACATTGGGTTCGCGGATAATGCCGCGATGCAAGCAGTGAGTTATTTCTACGTACATCCTATCCTTGTTGCACGTACAACTCG